>SJYT01058828.1:0-20788 GCA_006410635.1 Cephalophus harveyi | reverse complement strand
ACTTTGGCCACCTCATGCGAAGAGTTGACTCATTGGAAAAGACTCTGATGCTGGGAGGGATTGGGGGCAGGAGGAGAAGGGGACGACCGAGGATGAGATGGCTGGATGGCATCACTGACTCGATGGACGTGAGTCTGAGTGAACTCAGAGATATGGTGATGGACAGGGAGGCCTGGCATGCTGCGATTCATGGGGTCGCAAAGAGTCGGACACGACTGAGCGACTGAACTGAACTGAAGATAAGTTAACATTTTTAAAGATTAATTGAGGCAATTTTCTAATTTTTGAATTTATCATTATTAATTTTGTAGTTTTTTATGTTTTAAGACATCGAATATTTCATATTTGATTTTGTTAGGATTTCTGAATTATGTGACAGTTTAGAAAGACTGCCTCTGAGATTCTGAATATACTACCCATGTTTTCATATAGGTTATTGAACAATGTATTTTTTGTGTGTGTATTCTATTAAAATTCTTGGTATATGGAGAAAGGTATAAATGAACATGGTTTTATTATTTTTATAATGTCTTTCCAGCACCATTTACCATCTAGTTAATTTTTTCAACCACTGTTTAACTGTCCAACATTTTTTCCCTATTCCATTGATTTTTCACTTTTTTTTTTCTATAGGTTTATAAGTTTTACAGTTTAATTCATTTTTTTTTCCTCTTCTTGAGGAAAGCCCATTGTTGTGTCATACATTTTTTGCCACTTTTTTTTTTAATTGAAGGATAATTGCTTTACAGAATTTTGTGGTTTTCTGTCAAACGTCAACAAGAATTTACCATAAGTATACCCATGTGACCTCCCTCCTGAACCTCCCTCTCATCACCCCACAATTTAATTCTTAATATTTCTTCTTCCTCCTCTTCCTTCCTTCCCCTTTCTCTTCTCCTTTTCCTTTTTCTTCCTCCTCATCTTCTTGTTTGGGATTTCTTTAAATTTTTATTCACAAAGCATCAACTTTTTTTTTCAAACAAATACATGATGTAATTCTACCTTTCTTTGGAATGAGACTAAATTTTTAGCATACTTACAATTTCCTCTGTACCATTTCATCTCTCACCTGGTATTATTGTCCCAATTTACTTATGTTATTAAACTACAATATTGAGTGTATTCCAACCTTGTTTTATATTTTGTATATTTTGTATTTTTTAATCTCTTTACTCTGTTTTCAAGAAAGTTTTCACTGATTTTACAGCTATTATTTCATTTCTCAAGTCTCTCCAGTTGGCTCAGAAGTAAATCTATTCAAATATTTCTTATTTAATAACCACCAGCTTCTGTGTGATAACATTTTTATTCTTGTTTTGGTTGCTTTCACTTCTATTTTTCTGTGGAAAACATTAAATCAATCACTTTACAGTTCTTTTTCAGATTGCTATACTTTTCTCTATGTTCTCAGTAGTAACTATTTTTGTCAGTTGTGTTGGTTTTCCTCTAGTACTTTATAATTCTTATTTGCAAGGTCATCTTTGGACAGATATTACTTTGTTACACATCGAGGGAATACATAACTGTCTTAAAGAGGCTTAATCTTGGCCTTCTATGACACAAGGTTCCCAAGACAGGCTTTGCATATTTCACCTATCATTGAATTATGATCCAATGTGGTTAATTTATTTCTGGATTTATGTCATAAAATACATTAAAGAATTCTAGATGGGCTTCATGTATTAGAGATCCTGCTTGAGTTTTCAGTCAATAAAAATGTATTTCTCCTAGCATTATATTTTCTGATTCTTTGCCATTATGCACGTTTTATGAGCACCTCCCAAATAAAGCACAGATTCTATTACATTGACCCTCCCCCTTGGACCTTCAATGTTTCTGACTTAGCCCAGAATGTTTAGTAACTGTATTACTTCATATCTAGTTTATGAAAAAAATCTCATAATTATGGCAATTTTATTTGGCAATACTTGTTCTTTCATTTATATATGTCCAGATGAAATTGTGGGAGGTTTGAGCAGTTGTGAATTTGCACTGTTTATCAGGCATTCTTTTTCCTATCATTTTAGAGAGCTCTCTCCTTTCTGTATTTTGAAGTATAATCTGTTTCTTCCATTGCTCCCAGATTGTTAATTTCCTTCAGTCATCACTGTGACTAACTCTAGAGCTCCCTAATTCTGATTAATTTTAATTTGTTGATAATCATATAAGCTAGCTGAACTTTATAAAATCATTACTATAACAGAAAAACAAATAAGTGAAATGAAAGTCACTCAGTCATGTCCAGCTCTTTGTGACCCCATGGACTATACAGCCCATGGGATTCTCCAGGCCAAAATACTGGAGTGGGTAGCCTTTCCCTTCTCCAGGGGATCTTCCCAACCCAGGGATTGAACCCAGGTCTCTCACATTGCAGGTGGGAGCCACAATTATGTATCAAATGCTGTCTTTGTGAATGGCCAAATCAAATGTTTTGTTAAATCATCAAATCAAAAGATGTATGAACATCTCTTTCTATTATCATGGGCTTTTCTTCAATATTACCAAGTTCTCATTGCTATTCCAAATTTCTGAGTTGTACAATAAGTGACCTTCAGAAAAATGACACGTTACTGCTTTATTTTCTCTTCACAGGAAGGACACTTGAGACATGATTAAGCCATGAATGAAAGGTCAGTGTATTTTCTACTGCAGAAAAAAATACTGGCATCTTTCCACTTTAGTTTTATTCTAGCTATATAAAATTAAGGTTATTTTCTATTCATTATATGTACTTATATTTTTACATAACACACAGACAAAACAAAGTTTATTTTATTTCAGGCATTGCATTGCAGACAAACTCATACAAAATCCAAGTTAACTGAAATTCTGAGCTAACTCAAATATTGGCTGAGATGATAATATGTCCTCATTTGTTCAGTACAAATTCAATCATAATGTGGCAACTTTGCCATTAAAAAGCTGTTTGGAGAGGTATTCAATGACTCCAGGAATATTTAAGGACCAGCTCAAGCATTTTATTTTAGTCACCTTTGTACAGAATTGATCTCAAATGACGCAAGGACCTTGAGACCCGGTGATGAATGTTTAAGTGAGAACTGTTGCATACATTTTGTCCTTAAACTGAGGAAACATTACTACTTAGTTACATGAGTTCAAATCAGTAAAGGAATAGAAATAAAGAATGAATATTTTCTGCTTTTTTGCCATTTGTGAGCAATAATAATAAACTATTATTGCATTATTTTATGTTAAGTTTCTTGGGATCCTTTTATAGTCATAAATTAATAGAAATTGGACAGTGGAAGCAAATAGCTGAACTGGAGTACAGAATGCATGATATACCAGAGAAGAAGACAGGGAAATCTCTTGGTGGGGACAAGTAACTACTCAGTTGGTCTCCTTCATTCCTTTTCTCTTTGTTTAGTCTATTAGCTTTCTAGGGCTGCAATAATAAATTACTACCAACTTGGTGGGTTATATGGCAGCAGAAATCTATTCTCTCACAGTTCATGAACCCAGTGGTGTGAAATCAAGGATTCAACAAGGCTGCTTCCCCCGTCATGATTTCATTCTGTCATAATGCTGTCATTTCACCATTACATGCTTTTTGTTTTACCATCTTTTAGGGGAAAACTTCCCCACACCTCTCTCCTAGCTTCTGGCAGTTGCACAATATCCATAATTATTCTTCAGCTTGACACATCATTAATCTCTGGTTCCATCTTCATATCACTTTCTTCTCTGTGCTATCTTCTTGTGTCCTTTTTGTTTCTTATTAAGGAGGATTCACTCATTGGGTTTTGACCTAAGCCTAATTAAGGATAATTAAGGATAATTTCTCTATCTTGTTCCTTACTATAATTACATTTACAAAGAACATATTTCCAAATAAGGTTACATTTTGAGGTTTCCGGTAGATACAGATTTTGAGTGACATTGTAAAACCCACTATACTTGAGATTCTTTGTATCATTGCTGTTATCATCAAAATCAGACTCACACTGTGTGTGTGTTTGTGTGTGTGAGAGAGAGAGAATATAACCAAGTTATTTTAGTATAATTCTGCCTCTTTAACCATAACTGACTGACTGACTTTGAGAATCTAACTAGCTATTGAAAACTGAATATAGGAGCCCCAACTCTATTGTGAATGGAGTTATAGGTAAAACTTTGAATGATTTCTTTCTGCCATGTGGACTAAAATAGAGAAAACTTGGCACACACAAAGAAGAATGAAGCCAAGAATTAGGAGAGAGCAAAAGAAAGAGAAGCAAGAAGGATGATTATTTTGTATAAAGTCTATTTTCTGATTCTTCCCCCAGCCCTGAAGTCTCTAATATATTATTATATTTTTGATATCACCCCCTGAAGCCCATCCTCTTGTTATAGAGAGCTCAAGTGGAGTTATCCTTTATGATTTTGAACTTTGACAACATCTTTGTATAGACATGGACAAATATTTTGCAAGGGAAACTTTTGCCTATAGTCACGGGTGGAGAAAACCAGAGTGAGTGAAACTTAAAGAAAGGTGCAAACAGAACAAAGTCTTATTCACTCATTTAGAACTCTTCTTTGCTTGATGCTTGTATGATTC
Organism: Cephalophus harveyi; assembly: GCA_006410635.1. Taxonomy (NCBI): domain Eukaryota; kingdom Metazoa; phylum Chordata; class Mammalia; order Artiodactyla; family Bovidae; genus Cephalophus; species Cephalophus harveyi. The sequence continues at coordinate 16,230 of SJYT01058828.1, read as the reverse complement.
TGTCCTTTTACCATTCTTTGTAAAAAGGGAGTTCATTTTTTGAGACATATGTACAGGTAAGCCCATAGACAGCTAGTGGAACTCTGGGGAAATGAGTTCTCATTGGTTTGATATAACATCTATGTTGAACATAACTTAAATATTTGTTAATTTTTAAGTCTCTAAATTTGTCAAGTACCTCATATATGCCAAACACTATACATGGTACAAAGCCTACAGGATATAGTAAAGATGAAGCCAGGAATCTTAGGGAGCTTAGCAGTGACCAAGTTATAGAACACAAAAAGCTGTGATTCAAAAATAATCTTTAAGATTTAATGAGCACTTAGTATGTGTCAGATACCATTGTATGAATTTGTGCTTTAATCATTAAGGCAAGCCTAAGAAGAAAGTTACATTTTATTCACATTTTACTGACAAGAAAACTAAGGCATAGCGAGGTTGGATGAATCATCAATATCACAAAATCGGGAAGTAGTGGGAAAGATGTTGCACCCCAGGGTGTATCTCCTCTAAACCTGAGCGCATAACTGCTGTAATGATCTCACCTGTCTGAGAAGTGGTACTAGAATGACTGCTAACTCTCGTCATAGATGAGGGATAAGACTTCCCAGAGAAGTTAGCAGTTCAACTTAAGCTTTCAGTTTAGTTCAGTTCAATTTAGTTCAGTCGCTCAGTCGTGTCCCAATCTGCGACCCCATGAATCACAGCACGCCAGGCCTCCCTGTCCATCACCAACTCCCGGAGTTCACTCAGACTCCCGTCCATCGAGTCAGTGATGCCATCCAGCCATCTCATCCTCTGTCATCCCCTTCTCTCCTGCCCCCAATCCCTCCCAGCATCAAAGTCTTCTCCAATCAGTCAACTCTTCGCATGAGGTGGCCAAAGTACTGGAGTTTCAGCTTTGCATCATTCCTTCCAAAGAAATCCCAGGGTTGATCTCCTTCAGAATGGACTGGTTGGATCTCCTTGCAGTCCAAGGGACTCTCAAGAGTCTTCTCCAACACCACAGTTCAAAAGCATCGATTCTTTGGCACTCAGCCTTCTTCACAGTCCAACTCTCACATCCATACATGACCAATGGAAAAACCATAGCCTTGACTAGACGGACCTTAGTCAGCAAAGTAATGTCTCTGCTTTTGAATATGCTATCTAGGTTGGTCATAACTTTTCTTCCAAGGAGTAAGCGTCTTTTAATTTCATGGCTGCAGTCACCATCTGCAGCTTTACTGAAGTGTAATTGACAAGCAAAAAACAGTGCATGTGTAATGTATACAATTGGATGAGTTTGGACATATGCATACACTGTTCCTGAAACCATTCCAGCTTAGTCTTTAAGGAAGGAATTAATCAAGATTTAAAATTTGACTGAGAACATTCTAAAAAGAGAAAACAGCAAATGCAAAGGTGCAGATAAGTGTAGAAAAAGCCAGCATATTTTTGAATAAAAAAAAAATGAGAAAGTATTTAAACCAGAAGTCAGGGAAGGTTTTTTTTTCATGTTTTTGCAATTTTTTATGATTGGAATTATATGCTATATATTGTTTTATGTGGTTTATTTTGTTCAAGATTGTGTTTGTGAGATTAATTCATACTGTTGCTTATTGTATTGATCATATTTAATTTATGGTTGCCCCTCATTTATCTCTTTAGCAAGTAAATCATATTTATTTTAAAATTTCAGTTAGGTTGTTGCATAGTGAAAGTGAAAGTGAAGTTGCTCAGTCGTGTCCAACTCTTTGCGACCCCATGGACTGTAGCCTACCAGGCTCTTCTGTCCATGGGATTTTCCAAGCAATAGTACTGGAGTGGATTGCCATTTTAACATTCTTTTTATCAGGAATGAGAACATAATTCTGTTATCAGTTTAGTTAAATTGCTTAACATTAGATTTCTTCATGTGTCTGTGATTTTTTTTCATGGTTATTTTGAGAGAGAAATTTTCTAAGTTTATTCCTTTTTCCTCTTCTATTTAAAGATGAGTTGGGTGTAAGGAGTCCTTAACTTCCTCAGATCTTTAGGCCTCAATTTGAATCTAAATGTCCCATAATGTTTTAGCATTCCTACTTAATGGAGTGATGATGGCTTTGATTAGTGATTTTGATCTTACAAAAATAATTGGTCCCTAACCTTGCATAGGCGGCTTCACTGGTGACTCAATGGTGGACAATCTACCTGCCAAGCAGGAGACCTGGCTTCGATCCCTGGATCAGGAAGCTCCCCTGGAGAAGGAAATGGCAACCCACTTCAGTATTCTTGCCTGGGAAATCTCATGGACATAAGAGCTTCGAGGGTTATGTACAATCCATGATTTCTTAAGTGTCAGACACAACTTGGAAACTAAACAGTGACAACTTTGCAATTGAACGTGTTGGTCACTGAGTGCTTTTGGTCTAAGACAGCAGCATTGTTTCCAAGTATGCAGTCATTTTATGAAACTAAGCAATAGTTCAGTTCAATCACTCAGTCGTGGTCAACTTTTTGCGACCCCATGGACTGCACCATGCCAGGCTTCCCTGTCCATCACCAACTCAATAGCCCCAAATAGATTTTGTAATCAAATAAAATTAAAACATAAATGATTTTTTTTCCAATTCTGATTTTTTGGTGCCATCTTGGTAAAGAGGATGAAGTAGATATTCCAAGTAAATAATACTTTGTGCTTCAAGTTATCTGTGTTATTTTAGTGGACAGGAAATACTTATCAGAAGAGCTAAAAAACACAATTAGGGCAGAGTGCGTCCTTGCCAAATTGATTTCTAATATAATAGAGCCAACAGTTTAAATACCAAGCAGTACAGTGAACAGCTATTTGATCTATTGTCAGGTAAACCCAATCAATTTTATCCATTTCTGTGACTGCAAATGGTTATAACTCTAGGAAGTTCCTTTTTTTCAATTTACAAAATACTCAAGGCTCTAAAGAGATAGCTTCTAGCTCAGCCCAGGGCAGCTGATGCTCTTAACATTATAAGATCTGAGCAAAAACACCTTAGGTGATATGCCATCTGGCTAGCGGAGCTTCTTCATTCAGTGGGCATCTGGAAGCTGATTTCTTCCAAAAGCTGAACATGAATCTTAGAAGAGTGTATCTGAAGTCAGAGGGCCCTGAATTATTATGGATCATTTGTTTGCTTGGAGCATTTTGACATAAGTGCTCCCCCAAATCTTTCATGTCCATATTGGCAGTATTTTCATTATTAAATGATTTGTGATGGATAGGAAGCACAGTAAGATTTTCCTATGGGTCTTGGATTTTTTATTATTATTTACATTGTTCAGTTACTAAGTCATGTCCAACTCTTTGCAACCCCGTGGACTGCAGCACAATAGACTTCCCTGTCCCTCACTGTCTCCCAGAGATTTCCCAAGTTCATGTCCATTGAATTGGTTTGGTGATGCTATCCAACCATCTCATTCTCTGTCATCCCCTTCTCCTCCTGCCTTCAATTCTCCCAGCATCATGGTCTTTTCTAATAAGTCGGCTTTTCTCATCAGGTGACCAAAGTATTGGAGCTTCAGCTTCAGCATCAGTCCTTCCAGTGAATAGTCAGTGTTGATTTCCCTTTAGGAATGACTGGCTTGATTTCCTTGCTGTCCAAGTGACTCTCAAAAGTGTTGTCCAACATCAGTTCAAAAGCATCCATTCTTTGGTGTTCAGCCTTCTTTTTAGTTCAAATCTAACATCCGTACATGACTACTGGAAAGATCATAGCTTTGACTAAAATACATTATATAATATATATTATTTACATTATATCTCCAATAGAGAAGCTTTTTTCATAGTCAAACTTCTTATGAGAAACCAAATGATGTACTTGAAGATTTATACTTATAAAATAGTTCTGTGGGTCAGCAACTACCCTCAGACATATAGGACTCTGTGCTCCAGTATTCTGAGTCCAGTGCCTAAAAGGATGCTTGCCAATGGCCATTCTGAAGGACAAATATAATTATGCAGTGGGCAATAGATGTGGAAATTAGAAAATTTTAAGACTAGACAATTGAGTGTACATTTTAAATATGATTATTTTTAGCATATGACAACATGATACCAAAACATTCTAGGCTTAAACATAAGAAGAAGTGTATAACAGAAGGAAAAATAGAAGTTAGCAAACATTCATGTAGTCATGATGTCACATGCACGCATGCTAAGTTGTTTCAGTCATGTCGAACTCTGTGACCCTATGGACCGTAGCCCACCAGGCTTCTCTGTCCATGGGATTCTCCAGGCAAGAATACTGAAATAGGTTGTCATGCCCTCCTCCACGGTATCTTCCTGACCCAGGGATCAAACCCGTGTCTCTTATGTCTCCTGTATTGGCAGGCAGGTTCTTTACCACTAGCACCCCCTGGGAAGCCCCATTCATGTAGTCAGGTGTATCTATATAGCTATATAGCTATTCATGTATTCAGGTATATCTACATAGCTATCAGGTAAGCAATACAGATACAACACATTAAAAATAATGATAATTTTCTTTTGTTTCATATATGCTCCTCTCCTAGGTTTCCCATGTCTGATAAAAATCATAGTCAATTCACCAGGTGAAACAGGATAGTGTTATTAGATATTTCTCTTTCTTTTACCTCATCCTTAAACCAACTCTTGTCCACTGTAATCTTGGAGGAGCCCTCAAACACATTTCTTCCCCTTCCATCTTCACAGCTGCGGTCTCAGATCAGAACTGAATCCTTTCAGACAAGCAAGTGTCTCAGCCACCCACCTGGCTTCCCTGTTCCTTGCTCTTTGCTCCCATGCATCACCCACACCATCATCATAAGTGTTTATAAAGCCCACCTTGATCACATAAGCATTCAACGACTTTTCTTTGCCTCCAGAATGCGAATTCTTCTCAGAACATTTGTAATCTTTCACAGTGAGAATGCATATTTCTCTTTCAACCACATTTCATACGTTCCCCCAAAGCCTTCTAGGTTGTTACACCAAATTAGTCTATAATTTCTTAAATTAACCATAGTTTTTCATGTAAGTTGATGCATCTTTTCTTTTCTTACATAGAACACCTTTTCTTAGCATCTCACAGATTAGTTCTTAACGCCCAAAAACCTCTTACTCTCTACCTTTTTTATATACCTCTATTATAATTATATACCTCTATTATATACCTCTGGTTATGTTATATTTAATTGTATGTTTACTCTTCTCTTGCTCCCCTACTCGACTGTGAACTAGTAAAAGCAGCCTTTTTTCAAACTTTTATCCTCCCGTTGTTCCCACCACCCAGGATTCTATCACAGTCTCTGCTCAGTTGTATATGTTAGTATATATTTAAACAAAAAAAAAATAGTGACTAAACTTAGACATAAGTTTACTCTTATGTCTAAAAGATTAGTTATTTTTGGTTTTATTTTAAAGAACAGGAATATGAATATTTATTAAATCTCCAGATTGGGAAGGGTCTCATATTTAATAGGAAAAGACAGGGAGAAAAAAATTACACAGGAAATGACAATAGAAAGGGAAACAAAGCAAAGATGGGGAAAAGAATTCATATTAATAGAATTTGAATGCTAATTGACATTATTCAGCTGATTATTAATTAGTTAAAGAAAATAATTGTAGAATATTTGTGATTGTTTTTAATGTAAACATATTCCATATTTAAGACAACCCATGGTAAATTCATTTCAGTACAGTCGCTCAGTCGTGTCTGACTCTTTGCGACCCCATGAATCGCAGCACACCAGGCCTCCCTGTCCATCACCAACTACCAGAGTTCACTCAAATTCATGTCCATCAAGTCGGTGATGCTATCCAGCCATCTCATCCTCTGTCGTCCCCTTCTCCTCCAGCCCCCAATCCCTCCCAGCATCAGAGTCTTTTCCAATGAGTCAACTCTTCGCATGAGGTGGCCAAAGTATCGGAGTTTCAGTCTCAGCATCAGTCCTTCCAATGAACACCCAGGACTGATTTCCTTTAGGATGAACTGGGTGAATCTCCTTGCAGTCCAAGGGACTCTCAAGAGTCTTCTCCAACACCACAGTTCAAAAGCATCAATTCTTTCCACAGTTTATTGTGATCCACACAGTCAAAGGCTTTGGCATAGTCAATAAAGCAGAAATAGATGTTTTTCTGCAACTCTCTTGCTTTTTTGATGATCTAGCGGATGTTGGCAATTTGATGTCTGATTCCTCTGCCTTTTCTAAAACCAGCTTGAACATCTGGAAGTTCACGATTCACGTTTTGCTGAAGCCTGGCTTGGAGAATTTTGAGCATTACTTTACTAGCGTGTGAGATGAGTGTAATTAGTCCCACTCAATTGGTACCTTCATGGATAATCTTATCCTCTTTCCATACGTAGTTGGTGGATGAGTTTTTCTCATTTCCAACAGAGTGCAAAGGGACATTGAAATGTTACAGGACCTAACTGAGTAAATTCAAGACACATCCATTTTTATATTTAACTCTTCTTGTCTGGTGGATAATTTCTTTTTAAAAAAAAAAGTATTTATTTATCTAATTGTTTGTTTATTAGTGGTTGTGCTGGGTCTCCGTTGCTATGTGGGCTTTTTCCTCCACAGCAGTCAGGGGCTACTCTCCGTCATGGTGCACTGGCTTCTCATTGTAGTGGCTTCTCTTGTTGTGGAGCAGAGGCTCTAGGCAGATAATTTCTTAATTAAAACAGAGCAGGTGATAATGAAATGTAGAGGTAGCCTTGAGAGAGAATGAATTCACTAAAACTTGAGGAATTCACTGAAAGCCAAAGAAAAATCTCCCCCATTATATTTTTCTAAAGTTAAAAGCAAGTTTTATGCTTAAAGCAATACTTGAGACTCAAATGATTTCAAAATATTGCTTCTTTAATCACTTTTACAAATTTCCATTTCTAAAAGCAAGGCAATAATATTTGATAATTTAAAATTTCTAACTGTTCAGATTATATTGTGTGCAACAAACTGACTTTGCTGTTTCCTAACCTGATACTTAACTTTTCTTCATACTAACTTTAAATTTACCTGAACTTTTTCTTTTTTCATTTTTATATTCCCACAATTGTTCTATCCTTTTGGAGCAAAGAGAAGTCTGACTAAATTTTTTTTTAATACTTTTTTAACATTATTCTTAATGTTAACAGCTTTTAATATTATTCTTCCCTTTTCCTCTTATCTGTATCTGAGCAAACAGGCAAGAAAGCCAGGTGTATGCTGACCTTTGATACAGGCAACAAGTTCAAACAACTTGCAGCAACCTTCAGCTAGATATTATCCCCTAACCATCATAAAAACCCAAGCCATTTTCAGTTCAACTTGGTAAAGCTACACTGCTCCCCCCAGAAAAATCTCAATTATGAGTAGCAAGTGTTTTTTACACACATTTAGTATGTGTATGACATCATCACTCTGAATATCTGAACCAAATTTTGAAGAGGTGTCAATTTTGCTTCTTCAGGATAGCCATAAAATAATCAATCCATCACTTACTATCAGACATCTCTGTGCTCACTGCTAGTTATGTAATAAATTATTAATAAATGGTAAAAAATGTTTTTTTTTCTTATTCTGGAGCATATAATTTTGGTCTAGTGTGTTCAGAAATAAATGTACTTGTTTAATTCACGCTGAACACTTTAATGGAAAGAGAGATATTATGTGTTTTCAGTCACACTGCATTGGTACTGAAAATTTTTTTAATGTTATTTATTGTAGTGAGAACACAATGAAATATATCCTCTTAACACATTTTTAAGTGCACAATGCAGTATTGTTGACTACATGTACAATATTTTACAACAAATCACTGGAGATTATTCATTTTACTAATTGAAACCTTATGCCCATTGATTAGTAGCTCCCTGTTTCTCCCTCTTCTCATCTCCTGGCAACCAGCATTCCACAATCTGACTCTATAAAATTTGTTATTTGAATTATCTTACATAAGTGAAATCATATAGTCTGTGTCTTTCGGTTATTGACTTATTTCACTTAGGGTAATGTCTTCAAGGTTCATTGATCTCGCTTATTTCAGAATGTTCTTCTTTTTAAAGGATGACTCGTGTTCCATGTGTATATATCACATTTTCTTTATCACTCCATCTCTCAGTGGATATTTAGGTTGTTTCCACAGTTTGGCTGTTATATAGAGTGCTTCAGTGAACATCAGGGTTTTAATATCTCTTAGAGATCCCAATTTCAAGTATTTTGGATAAGTACCCAGAAGTGGAATTGTTGGCTCATATGGTGTTCTTGGAGAGAACAGCATACTTTTTTCTGTAGCAGCTGTACTGTTTTGCATTCCCATCAGCTATACAAGAGGGTTCTAATTTTTTCACACACTCATTAACCTTTGTTATTTTCTGTACTTTTAAAATAATGACCATCCTAACAGACAGGAGGTGATATCTCCTTTTGATTTGCATTTCCCTGATGATTAGTAGCACTGAGAATCTCTTCCTATACCAGTTGACCATTTGTATGTCTTCCTTATATATTTTGGGGACTAACCCCATATCAGACATATGATTTGCAAATAATTTCTTCCATAAGTTCCCTTTTCATATGGTGTTTCCTTAGGTCTACAGAAGCTTTTCAGTTTGATGTAGTTCTACTTATTTATTTTAGTTTTAGTTGCCTGTGTTTCTTGGTGTCGTATCTATGAAATCATTGCTAAGATCAATGTCATGAAGCTTTTCTCCTGTTTCTCCTGTTTTCCTTTTAGAAGTTTTAGATGTTTTATCCACTCTGAGTTGATTTTTGTGTATAATAAGTTTTCAATTTGTGTGTCGGTATCCACTTTTCCCAGCCCCATTTTTTGAAGAGGCTATACTTTCCCCATTGTATATTCTTGGCGATGAATGTGAATATTTATGTACCTAGTTTAGCTCTGGCATTGAAAATATTTTGACTCTCAGCATTCTTGTCTGTCAAATGGAGATAATAACATCCCTCTCAAAGGTTCCTGGGAGGATTGAGCAGCCAAATGTAAGTAAATCACCCAGAATAGAAGCTGAGCATACAGAAAACACAAATGTTGTTTGCTACCCCACTGCTTCCTTCTGGCTGCAAAGGATGTATAAAATATTGTATTAAATTCTAGTTAAGAGAAAACCTTTGCAATCATAAGATAAATATTGTAACCAGATTTAGGTATATAGATACACCAAAATGTGTTTAACCTTTATATGCACAGTGTTGGAGACGAGAACCAAACATGCATAAAATAAAGACAGAACTAACTCCTTTATCAAGTCAGCCAAACAGATCCTTCTCTTAATAGACCAAACCATTTATAGGCACATTTAATATACCAGACACTGGGTTAAGTGGTTTATATTACTTTTGTCATTTAATTATCACAGCTTTGTGAAGTGAGGACAATGATCATAACGTTAATATCATTCGCTAACATATGTGTGAAATGTTCAGGATACTTTCACATATTTGGTTGAATCTTCATGATTTTACTGCGAAGTTGGTGATGTTACTCATCTTACTTTTTTGGTTGAGAAAACTGAGACAGACGCAAATTACTTTTATAATAGCGTAGATAGTGATTGCCAAAGAGGAGTGGGATTTGAGCCCAGATTGGGTTATCTCTTGGGCCCACAGGTATAATTACTAGACTCTACTGCAGCAAGACAGTTCAGAGATTCATTTGGTTCATTTTCTGAATCACTTGAGAAATTAAAATTCCAGCAAGGGTTTAAATAAATTGAAGCTAGAAGTGTAAGACATATGTGAAAAAGAGGTGTAAATTGACTATCCTGTGACTTCGTGGGAAGAACTAGTCATGCAGTGGGGAAATATTGTGGCTGCTGCTGTTACATCTGCACTTTGGTAAGGTCTTCTACCCTTCAGATTTCTCCTATAAGAAGAAAAGTCCATGAGGATAAAGAAAGTTTAAAATGTAAACCCCCTCTGAAGGAAAAAATATCCATGTTCTAGAATAGAAATGCCTCATTCTAAACCTCTTCTGGCAGCTACTGTGGAAAGCCTCGGGCAAGACTGGGGTTCCTGATTAGAAGCTGGAAGGAAATCCCTCAAGGTACCAAGGGAGGACCTGTAAGAGCATTGAAACTCAAGGAAAATGTCACAGGTTTTACATTTTATAGTTGTTGTTGAACTTATATATCTATTTTATCTAATGGGTCATTTAAGATCTTATGCCTTTTTATAAAAATGGTAGAAGAGGAAGTGTACCTTTTCTTTAGAATGGATATAAAAGATTTGATAAAGTATACTCAAAACAGTACTAAAATTCTTCAAGCTGTACCAGCCATTTCTTTTGAAACCTTTTATTGATTTTCTTCTGTAGTTCTCCTCATCCTCCCACCCTGGAAGAAACAGGATTATCATCTACCTCAATCTTTTGCTGAAATGTACTATGTTTTTCTTTATCCTTTTCTTTCCCCTTCAATGGTATCAGAAAAAGTAGTTGTAATGTAATTTTTCTGAACAGATTATTTGATGTGGTGGTATTAATTCACTGGAAATGACACTTGCTGCATCAAAATGATGTCATTAGTTTGAGGGGAGCTATCCTGGCCTTCTCCACCATATTTCTTGTCACTATCATTGCCACATAAATACAACCATTTGTCCCAAGTGCCCTTTGTCACTTCTATGCCTACACTGATGCCTACTTTCTTGAGTAACGTCTCAATCTTCAGACAAAAAGTGTTAAATAACAAAGGGTCCTGGTTGTTATATTGATTTTGTAAAATAGTTGTGCATATGTGTGTGCTAAGTCGCTTCAGTCATGTCCAACTATGTGCGACCCCATGGACTGCAGCCTGCCAGCCTCCTCTATCCATGGAATTCTCCAGGCAAAAATACTGGAGTGGGTTGCCATTTCCTTCTCCAGGGGATCTTCCCAATACAGGGATCAAACTCGTATCTCTTCTGTCTCCTGCATTGGCAGGTGGGTCTAACTGCAATTTTGAAAGTAGCTTTAAAAAAAAATAACAAGCTGAATTATTGAAAATGTAAGCATTTAGCCTTTTGTCTTAAATTCTGTATTGTAAATGGAGATGTCTAAGTCCTAAAATTTCATCACACAACAAATAAATGCTCCATTATGAATCTGGAAACCCTATCTTTTTGAAAAGTCTAAAGACTGAAATTCTCTAACCTGTGCCTAATGATATAAAATCAAGAAATAATTCAAAATACTATTATTTTTATTCTTATCCAAAAATTAAACTCCTTGTGAAACAAGAATGTAAATGAATTATAAAATCTGGTTTTCAGCAATCCACTCTTTATTTAGACTTGTATTTACTATAGTTGATCTTCATATAGCAGATTTATATTGGCTCAATCTTTAAATTTGCACTAGAAATAATTCAAAATATTATAATTTTTATTCTTATCCAAAAATTAAACTCCTTGTGAAATGTAAATGAATTATAAAATCTGGTTTTCAGCAATCCACTCTTTATTTAGACTTGTATTTACTATAGTTGATTTTCATATGGCAGATTTATATTGGCTCAATCTTTAAATTTGCACAACTCCAGGACAATCTTTATAAAGAGGTATCTGGAGTTGGGCAAATTTAGTGACACTACAGTGTCATGTATCTTTTATTCACATTTTCCTTAAACTTAATTACAGTACATTCCCTGTAATGTAAAAAAGTTTCTGCTTTTAAGCTTTTAGAAAAAATAAGACATACAGAAGGTATATTCACTTTATTGTAGTTACTCATTACTACCATATGTGCCTTCTGGGTCACTTTGGTAGTTCATGATACATTTTCACACATGTAAATTATTTTTATCTTTTTACATAACAGAGAAGAAAATCATAGATGTATATGCATTCAGAAAAATAATTTATAATGCAAAAATTATAAGAGCAGACATAATTGAATTAAAATTCTTAAAAAAATACAATTCTGACTTTTAGAATACAATTTTGTCATAGAGACTACTATACTACATTTTTAAATCATTAAACTACCAAAAAATGCTGACTTATAAATGTAGCCCTTAAGTAAATAATATTTGCAGACCATTGTCCTGTTTCAAGACGTCTAAATGTCATGATTTACCATTAATTTTTGGCCACAATTCTTATATTTATTCCAATTACAACATATCTTTGAAGATAATAAAATATCTCCAGTTCAAAATACATAGAAGATATTTTTGAAAATAGCAATCTTGATTAGAACAAAAAAGTATAATGGGAAAGTTCTAAGATGTGTTACCAATTTAGTTTATTTGGAATTTTGATAATTTCTCATTATTTATGGATGCTCAGTTCAGTTCAGTTCAGTCGCTCAGTCGTGTCCGACTCTTTGCGACCCCATGAATTGCAGCACGCCAGGCCTCCCTGTCCATCACCAACTCCCAGAGTTCATTCAAACTCGCGTCCATCAAGTCGGTGATGCCATTCAGCCATCTCATCCTCTGTCGTCCCCTTCTCCTCCTGCCCCCAATCCCTCCCAGCATCAAAGTCTTTGCCAATGAGTCAACTCTTCGCATGAGGTGGCCAAAGTATTGGAGCTTCAGCCTCAACATCAGTCCTTCCAATGAATACCCAGGACTGATCTCCTTCAGAATGGACTGGTTGGATCTCCTTGAAGTCCAAGGGACTTTCAAGAGTCTTCTCCAACACCATAGTTCAAAAGCATCCATTCTTCCGTGCTCAGCCTTCTTCACAGTCCAACTCTCACATCCCTACATGACCACTGAAAAATCCATAGCCTTGACCAGACGGACCTTTGTAGGCAAAGTAATGTCTCTGCTTTTCAATATGCTATCTAGGTTGGTCATAACTTTCCTTCCAAGGAGTAAGCGTCTTTTAATTTCATGGCTGCAATCACCATCTGCAGTGACTTTGGAGCCCCAAAAAATAAAGTCTGACACTCTTTCCACTGTTTCNCTTTCTTTATGTCTCAAATATATATATATATTTGAAAGCTGAAACTAAGTGTAACAAAAATCATGTCAACATTAGCTTATTTCCAAAAAGTAAATAATGTTGCCTTATAACTTTATTTGTGGACAGACAATAAAAAGGGAAAAATATGAAGCTCCAAGTAAGAAATAAATCTAAATTCAGTGAGTTCTCTTAATTATCTTTACTATATTTGACAGCTGTGTGTTTAGTTTGAGCAACTGAGCTCACGCACACATTATATATGGGCTTCCCAGGAGGCACAGAAGCAAAGTATCTGCCTGCCAGTGCAAGAGACGCAAGCCACAAGGGTTTGATCCTTGGGTCGGGAAGATCTCCTGGAGTAGGAAATGACAACCCGCTCCAGTATTCTTGCCTGGAAAATTCCACAGACAGAGGAGCCAGGCAGGCTACAGTCTATGGGGTCACAAAGAGTCAGACATGAATGAGCACAGAATAGAGATGCAGATTTCCTTTTTAGGTGATGTCTAGGTATAGTAAAATATGTTAACAAAAGTAAGATTATTCCGAGTTTCTTTTCTAGAGGCAATTATTTATTTTTAAAAATTAATTTATTTATTTTTGGCTGCGCTGGTCTTCATTGCTGCGCTGGCTTTCTCTACTTGTGGCAAGTGAGGGCTACTCTCTAGTTGTGTTACACAGGCATCGGAATGTGGTGGCTTCTCTTATTGTGAAGCACAGGCTCGAGGGCACATGGACTTCAGTAGTTGTAATAGTAAAATATGTTAACAAAAGTAAGATTATTCCGAGTTTCTTTTCTAGAGGCAATTATTTATTTTTAAAAATTAATTAATTTATTTTTGGCTGCGCTGGTCTTCATTGCTGTGCTGGCTTTCTCTACTTGTGGCAAGTGAGGGCTACTCTCTTGGTAGTTGTGGTACACAGGCATTGGAATGTGGTGGCTTCTCTTATTGTGAAGCACAGGCTCGAGGGCACGTGGACTTCAGTAGTTGTGGCACATTTGCTCAACAGTCGTGACACAGGGGCTTAATTACTCCAAGGCATGTGATATCTTCCCAGGTCAGGGATTAGTGTCTCCTGCATTGGCAGGTGGATTCTTATCTACTGAGCCACCAGGGAAGTCCCTAGAGGCAACTCTTGATAGTTTTTTTTAATTGTATTCTTGTCTGGTTTTTTTTTTTTTTTTAAATCTCCAAACTTTCCATTATTTAGCTATTAAATAAGATCTCTGCTACTGAGTCAGCTCTACCATTTTCAAAATTAGATCTGATTAGTTTGCCATTTTCTATTTTGGGATCATAGTAGGAAGTTTATATTTTAACCTTACTCTGNAATCTCCAAACTTTCCATTATTTAGCTATTAAATAAGATCTCTGCTACTGAGTCAGCTCTACCATTTTCAAAATTAGATCTGATTAGTTTGCCATTTTCTATTTTGGGATCATAGTAGGAAGTTTATATTTTAACCTTACTCTGAATTCTTCAGAGATTGCTTTGAAAATTTGAGTAAAGACATCTTCACAGGATAATTCTGGAAACAGTGTTTCTGTGTGATATTACTGTTTTAGAATATAAATTAGACTTCAGAGGACTCTCTTGATGTTCAATAATTTGAATTTGCATTTTTCTTTCACAGAGATAGATAACCAGCCACATCAATATCATAAACTATCTCAGAGACAATAACACTATTTAGCTGGTAGTGGCATTCTTTTTACATTTTATATATATTTTGCATCTCATTCAGAGATAGACAGGCTTTTAGTTGTAAGGGGTGGCAACCATCTTGTTTGTCTCCACTACATGTTAGGATTTCAAAAAAAGAAAAATAGAGCTTTAAAGCAGACTGATTATCATTTTGACAAATGTACACAGATTAGAGACATCCATTGAGAACTATACATTTTGGATATACTAACCGGATTTGCCTTTTGCTGAGACAGATTATACTTCACAAAAAAAGCCTAAACGTTTTAATAAATTGATGTTTGAACCTCACTCTTAAATTTCTTGAGAAAAATTGAGTTAAAATTTTAGTACCCAAGCAGGCAAATGCTGATGGGAGTCTCTCCTGTTCAAATAGGATTGTATGCCAGTAAGAGTATAAGTTACCAGTTTTTTCTTCTGTTGAGAGGATGACAGCACATTGCTGAGGGTGGCAAAAACTCAGATGGTCACGAGCCAAACCTCTTTACAGAGAAAGGGCAATGAGTACCCAGCAAAGACCAGTTTGCTTTTAAAATCAAAACATCAGTAAACAAACTTCTGGAGCAACCAACCTTACTGGGAATCATTGTCTACCAGGTATGAAACTTTTCATACAGATTTGATCCTCATCTAAATCTGCCCTAGAGTCCCAGGAACAGTAACTTACAAGTTCCACAGGCTGCTAACCTAAATGTGTCTTGTGATCTTTATTGTCTTTCCAATTTCAGACTTACATATTCGTGTATATTAACTCTTTTACTGAACAAGGAACACTTTTGGAAGAGAAGCACGAGAATCAAGTATATCTGTAAAGTACAAGACAGGCAGAAAACATTAGTACCAACTGTACAAGTGAGAAATCCAAGAATAGGGAAATTTAAAGAACTTGCTCAAAGTCACAGATTATGGAAATATGAACTATATTCAGTTGTATATATGAATATCATCAAGAATCAGATATTCCATACTCACTAGACTACCCAGAGAAACTTTATTGTGACCCTGAAAAAATCATAACCTGCTCAGATCTTCAGATTATGGCATTCAGCATGCAATTCTGTTATGTGATCAAGTCTCAGAAACATAAGGGCTAAAAGAGAAAGGCACTTTAATTTCACATTAAATCCCTATAATTTTATATGAAGAAAAACAATGCTGTGTTACTGAGGGTAATCTAAGATTGTGAATAATATATGATAGTAATGAAGATTGTGAATTCTTTGAAATCTCCCCTGCAAGCCAATAGCAAGCCTAAATTCTATGGTGATAGAATAAAATTTATTTCAGAACATACATATTTTAATAAAATATTATGAGGTTTTCATTGTGATCTATTCATAATATCAATTGACACAAGTGTGCAAAATAGCAAATTTTTATTAATTAAACATGTAATGAATGAGCTACTAAACTATTTCCAAAGACTCCCCCTGAAAGCATGTCAACCTACAATATATATTCCCATTAGTGGTCATATTATTTATGCTAGGTCAATCATTAATTTATCTATGAAAATAACATTCATAAAGATTATATTGCTACTATGAAAGAGTTCCAATATTTAAAAGGCTTTAGTAGTATTAAAATAGTCAGATTTTGTTCTCATGAACCAATGTATGTTAACACATTTTTGTTAGTGATGCTTACATTTAGTCCTGCTGAGAACTGACC
>SJYT01058825.1:118365-188581 GCA_006410635.1 Cephalophus harveyi | reverse complement strand
GAAGGATAATTGTTTTACAGAATTTTGTTGTTTTCTGTCAAACCTCAACATGAATCAGTCATAGGTATACATATATCCCCTCCCTCTAAAAAATTTTATTTATTTATTTATTTTTGACTGTGCTAGGTCTTTGTTGTGAAAGGGTTTTCTCTGGTTCTGGGGAGTGGAGGCTACTCTTCTTTGTGGAGCATAGGCTTTAGAGTGTGGGTTCACTAATTATTGTGCATGGGCATAGTTGCTCCATGGCCTGTGGGTTCTTCCTGGACTGGGGATGGAACCTGTATCCACCTGCATTGGCAGGTGGATTCTTTACCCCTGAGACACCAGGGAAGCCCAGAAAGATATTACTCGATAGATTGTTAATGGTATAATTAATTGCAGAGCTTGCAGGACAGAAGGAAATATTTCTGTCTTACTCCTGAGAGATGGCACTCAACACAGTGTTGAACATGGTACCAAGATTTTTATCTAACCTCCTTTGCTTCTGTAAGGTCCACTGTTTGAAGAGGATAAGCATTATTCTTACAACTCCTACTTACAACTAATTTGCTTATCTTCATGGATGAGGGAACCCTATTTTGCCAAATAGCTTTAAAAATCATGTTTGTTTCTCTATAAAGTTTGTCTTTGACTTGTTAAGTCAAAGGTCATATATGTGGTTTTTATTTTATAATGTATACTGTAATTGGAAATGTCAACTCAGGATTTGCTAGTATTAAGTGATGTAGTGAAAGTGAAGTTGCTCAGTCATGTCCAACTCTTTGCAACCCCATGAACTGTAGCCTACTAGGCTTCTCTGTCCATGGGATTTTCCAGGCAAGAATACTGGAGTGGGTTGCCATTTCCTTCTCCAAGGGGTCTTCCCAACCCAGGGATTGAACCCAGGTCTCCCTCAATGCAAGCAGATGCTTTTACCCTCTGAGCCACCAGGGAAGCCCCCATGTAGAGGCAGGGATTAATTTCTGAGATACAGTGAGTATAATGACCCCCTCTATTCCTTTGACCTGAAGTTTTTTTTTATTTTTATTTATGATATGCCAGTAAACTATCTTAATGAACTATTATTTCCTAACTGTAACTCAGATTTAGATGTTTTGTCTAGAACACTGACAAGGACAGTGAGTGCTATGTTGTACATGTGTAGCTCCCTCTTCTAAAAGAGATGATCATTTCCTTAGCAGTGCTACAGAGATGAGCAACTTCTGTGCCAAGCATCTGCTAGCTACAGGTTCTGCTTGTGAACATCTCTGGTAGCAACATGAACCACAGCTCTTCTGAAGCAGTGCCATATTCCATACCCCCACCTCCTGCCCAAGTTGTCTGAATGCTCCTGCAGGCTTCTATATAGTTCCTCTTTTGGCATTAAATATCTAGTGTTATCAGATCCAGAATTTAGTCTTTCAGTTTAGGAGAACCTTAGCTTATACCATCCTTCACTGAAACAGAGGAGGTCACTGCTAGGTAATGATACTCAGAGACAAAGAACATTACTTTAGACACACATCTGAGTGGTAGAGGGCAAAATTTCACATCAGTTGTTACTGAGAAGTGGTTTCAGAGAAGATTGAAGAAGTTGCTTCTTCTTATTTTAACTGTTCGAAGTGGATCATTGGTAGTCCCTGAAGGAAGGGGCTTCTGGGATCCATCAGGGAAGGCAGGATAGGCTGATATCAACATATTGCAGTGACTGGTGTGTGTCAGGAAGTTCATAAAACCCAGTCTTCCTCATTAGTGATTGAGCCCAGCCAAGAGTGGAGACATTTTATTAGAGCTTCAGAATTAAAAAAGGCCATCCCAGAGTTAGTCAGTATTTCCCATCAGTAATAGGACATTCATCACTGAGACTGCTGCATTAGAACTAACTAATCATTAGGCTAACAGGATGAGATAAACTGCACTTTTCAAAGCTGTTCAGCTGCTTCAGAAAAAACTCCTCCTGAGTCTGAACACTCCAGTGCCAGCATTTTACAGACATGTATGGGCAAGCTGCAAAAGATCATTTTTCATATGGTTCCAGGCACCATCTAGAGCCTGTTGCCAATGTGGGCTTGATTTCCACCAAATAACCTTAGTAATCTGTGAGAATCAATTACATACACAAGTCTGTGGTATTCAAGAAGCAGAGGAAACATGCCTGCAGGCACTGACAAATTCAAATTTTACGTTGCTGGGGTTCCAGAAGCAGGCTAAGAATATCTGGATGGAACAAATTTATAGTTTTGAAAAGCTGTGACATTATCTCTTTTAAAAAAATATTTGTTTGGCTGTGCTGGATCTTAGATGCTGCATACAGGATCTTTGGTCTTTGTTGCACCATGCTCTTAGCTGTGACATGTGGGATCTAAGTCCCTGAGCAGAGATTGAACCGGGGCCCCCAGTATTGAGAGTGTGAAATCTTAGCCACTGTACCACCAGGGAAGTCCTGTGAAATTATCTTTTAATGTAGTATTTTATTGATGGTAATGGACTGATTAAAAACATTGACTTTGGAGATATCATCTGCTGACCCATCTCTGCCACTTACCAACTCAGTGAATTTGTGCAAATTAATCTAACTTCTTTAAACCTGAGTTTTCTCATTTGTAATGGGGAAATCACCAATCTTTTGTAGGATTTCCATTATTGATTAAATGAAGTCATACATAAAATGCTCCATATGGTCAGTGTCTAGAACTCTCATATATATGGGATTAGCTGATCAGATAACATTTAAGTATTTCATAAGAAAATTTAAAGTCAGGACTATCTTGCCTTATGGGAGGGTGAAAAAAATATTTCTCCTGGGAAAAAAAGATTTTCTTAGAAAGCACGTTTTCCTGATACATGGGGGTAAGACTTTGATTGATTTATATTTAATAAATGCTTAAATAGTAACTAATGTGTGTCAGGAGCTATTATACACATTAATCAATGTAGATCCCTTTAGTCCCTAAAATAATCCTCTGAGGGAGATATTATTATTATCCCCTGATACAGATGTCGAAACTGAGGCATGGTTAAATAATTCTTCTAAGGTCACATAAGTGAGTTAGGATATGAACCTAGGAAGTTTGACAAAGTCTGCCTCTTAATCGTTGTCCACATGCTTTCATGTGGAAAATGTCCACAACATCAAACTGCATTTTAATTTTCTTAGAAATAAAGTGTTCCAGTGTTGCTTAGGAAACCTAACCATGGTGAGTCACTGAGGAGTTGTTGGTGTTTATATACTTCCCTCTAGGCTCTAGTTTGGTGAATGAATGAATACCAGTATTCACCTAATTTGTTAATTGATTTTGACTTTTATAGGTATATACAAAATATAGTTTTTAAAAATTAAGGTCTGTCTGATTGAATCTCAGAAGAGTACTTACTGATGGGGACAGACATGTGAAATAACACAGATTGTGATGTGTTGGCAAATCTTAACTATCATGAAATTATTGAAGTCCATATAATGTACAAAATTTAAAAAGGAAGAAAAGAAAATAAAAAGAACCTTTTGAAAATCTTTGCTTAGAAGTGAAAAACTTAGTCATTGTGAAAGTATAGAGAGGTTTTGAGCAAGTTAGTATGTGCAGTTCACAGGGAAATATTAATTCCTATGTATAGACCAGGTGCTTGTTATGATTAAGCACTGGTAACCATGGAGACAGCCTGAAATTTATAAAATTAAAAACATACAAGATAGAAAATGCAAGTAGCATAGGAGAGTGAATCATGCCCCAACTGGTCTTAACTTGATTTCTCTAAAATCTAAAGACTTAAAGAATTTCTGTCTGGTCATTTTCTGAGTAAAATCACTCATTTTTCAGACTCTGAATTTGTGCTTTGGATATCTCAACTTGTTCTTTGAAAATGCTTTTTATCTAAAGTTAATTTAGTCATGATAGAATGTGTGTAGGGTTAGAGTTTTTATAAGTAAGAAATAGCTTGAAAGCAGTAACTTTTAGATTGATCTTGGTAACTTAAATGAGTACCTGAACCTTTTATGTAGACATTTACTGTGAATTTTCAGTTGGCATACTGTAAGTGATTGCATGTTTAGTTTTTCAAATGTTTCTTTTGATAAATCATATAGATATTCCAAGTAGAGAACTGTATGGTATAACATCAGTTTCTGTCATGGAATGATTTGTTCATCCATGAAATGGTGAGCTGGAGAGCCAAAATAAAGTTTCTTTACTCTTTACTCAATATAAGTTTCTTTACTTATGGGTGATGGTGAAGATGGTGAAGTCACTCAGTCGTGTCCGACTCTTTGCAACCCCATGGACTGTAACCTACTGTATGGTATAACATCAGTTTCTGTCATGGAATGATTTGTTCATCCATGAAATGGTGAGCTGGAGAGCCAAAATAAAGTTTCTTTACTCTTTACTCAATATAAGTTTCTTTACTTATGGGTGATGGTGAAGATGGTGAAGTCACTCAGTCGTGTCCGACTCTTTGCAACCCCATGGACTGTAACCTACTAGGCTTCTCCGTCCACGGGATTCTCCAGGCAAGAATACTGGAGTGGATTGCCATTTCCTTCTCCAAGGGATCTTCCCGACCCAGGGATCGAACCGGGTCTCCCGCATTGGAGGCAGACGCTTTAACCTCTGAGCCACCAGGGAAGCCCCATATCAAAATCAGTATTTTGATTGTTTATAAATCTATTCCCTGAGTCCTTTATGACAATAGGTTACTTGCCTGAAGATATTCTGAAAGTGGTATTGTTTGAATTTAAAATCATCATAAATAATTAAAAAATTATAACACAAGGTTTTACTTTCAGGAAGAATAATTTTACTCAAGGAGGTTGCCAGATTTTCTGTTCAAAGGAAAATTCTTAATTTTAAAAGTAGAATACATTATATTAAAAAAAAAATGGCAACTGGTTTAATTGAGAAAAAGGTCCCATAGAATGCTCTTCACAGTTTAATTTGATTGTGATTTGGACCTACTTTAATGCATTTTTAGCTCCTATTTCTCAAGAGAGTCAAAATAAGTGACCTCTATTGGACAGTCAAGTGAAACATTGCCTTTGTGAACATGCCTATCAACACTAGGATGTATTAAAGTGAACGTGGTTGTGTTGCATAAGAGTAGGGACGTAATCCTTTCATCTTCTCTGCTTTAGTAGGACGTTTCGTAAGAATACTCATTATACCGTTGGTCACCAGGTTTTTAGAGGGACCAAGAGAGAAAACAGCCCAGAGATGAGTGACAAGAGTTGATTCAAGTGATCCGAAAGATAGTCCTGGAAGAGGGTGCTCAAAATGTATTATGTGGCTCAGTTGCTTCCCAAATGACATGGGGAGTTTATTTAAAAATGTAAATTTCTTAAAGAAATTCTCTAGATAGTTCTTAGGTTCATGAGCTCTTAGAACCTTTGTCATTGGGGAAAGTAAGTTATTGGGCCTGATTATTTGGGAAGAGGAAATATAGAGGAAACTAAATAATGATCTTTCACTTAATTAATAATAAATTTAATAAGGCCCAATTTGAATTATCCATCCTGCTCTCATGTACCCTTTTCCAGTTGGTGATGAAGCAGGAAATACAAATATATCTTGATAATTGTTCATGTATTAAGTGGCATTTTTTCTCATTATTTCTTATAAACTTACTTTTATCTCTCTAAAACTTATTTTTAAAAAATGTATAAAACATTCTGATAATTTTCATTGTTAGAACTGTAGAAACATCTCATTCCTCAGAGAAACAAAACCTTTTCTAGCAGTAAAAGGAACTCATTAGCAAAATGGATAGTATTAGCAGCTTTATAAACATAACGCAGTTGTGACTTTCACATGGTTACTTCTTACAATAATCTGTTAAAGGTTAGGACAAAGTATTAAATGCAACTCACTGAAGGTGATCAGAATGGTATGTGGTTGGTTCCTAACATGTAGCTTTCTGGTAATTCAACATTAACCAAGGATTGAATTTTTAAAGCCTGGGACCTATCTTCTTTAAATGTTTCTTCTCTCAGTAGGTATTTGGAAGGGAACTGGATAACCTGGAGTGCTGGTATTCTAAATTTCTGGCTGAAGGCCTAGTCATATGTTTTGGAACTCTGACTAGGATGTAGCAAGATAGTTATCCTGTTATGAAAATTGAGTATCTCTAACAAAGACTGTGAAGAAAGCTGAGCACTGAAGAATTGATGCTTTTGAACTGTGGTGTTGGAGAAGACTCTTGAGAGTCCCTTGGACTGCAAGGAGATCCAACCAGATCATTCTAAAGGAGATCAGTCCTGGATATTCATTGGAAGGACTGATGCTAAAGCTGTAACTCCAATACTTTAGCCACCTCATGCGAAGAGTTGACTCATTGGAAAAGACTCTGATGCTGGGAGGGATTGGGGGCAGGAGGAGAAGGGGATGACAGAGGATGAGATGGCTGGATGGCATCACGGACTCGATGGACATGAGTCTGAGTGAACTCCGGGAGTTGGTGATGTACAGGGAGGCCTGGCGTGCTGCAATTCATGGGATCACAAAGAGTTGGACACGAATGAGCAACTGAACTGAACTGAACTGAACAAGTATTCTCTCCCACAGTTATAGCTGGATAAAGTGGGGCTTGGGCCCAGGTCTTAACCTCTTTCAGTTATAGCTCACTGATTTTTCATACTGTTCCTAGTATTGTAATATACTTTCAGAAGCAGTTTTTTATTATTTAGTTGCTAAGTGGAGTCTGACTCTTTTCTGACCCCATGGACTGAAGCCTGCCAGGCAATTCTGTCCATGGGATTTTCCAGGCAAGAACTCTGGAGTGGGTTGCCATCTCCTTCTCCAGGGGAATCTTCCCCACCCAGCGATCAAACCCAGGTCTCCTACATTGCAGGCAGATTCTTTACCACTGAGCATTACATAAATATTTGTTGAGTAAATGAATAATTTGTCAACTTAAAAAAATGCGCAATGTGAGAATTGTGAGTTAAGAGTTATTTGGAGCAAAATGATGACTATAGCCTGGGAGGTGGACTCTCAGAACTGCTCCACAGAGGTGGAGGAGGGGACACAATATATATGTGATTCTGGTGAAGAGGGATAGAAGTAACCAATCATACATTTGGAAGAAGGTGGCTGCTAGTCATGAGGAGCAAGTGTCTCTGTTAATGATTTTAGTGCTTTTCTAGATATGAGAAGATGCAAGAAATTTGACTCATAAAATCTTTTATCTGAAGGCCTGTTCTGCCAGTTTTTCCCAGATCACAGAATGCCTCATATCTGATTTCCACCCTAAACTCCTTTCGGGGCATGTCAGAGATCAGCAACTACAGTGGCTAGTGACTTCATCCTTCTAGAGGCAGATGATGAGTGACAATTTTTAGTTGACAAAATAAGGCTAAAGTTTTAGTCAGCATAAAGCTCAGTTTGAATCTATATATGTGACATAGCCATGGAAACAGTGAGTATAATCTTGGGCTGCAAGAATAGATGTGTAGTATCTAGAATGGAGAGGGAAAGTATTACTTTGCTCTTTCCAATTTAGGGCAAGTCTAGCAATATAGTATTCTTTTATAGGTCCCACAGGTGGCTCAGTGGTAAAGAATCTGCCTGCCAATGCAAATGATGCAGCAGATTCAATCCCTGGGTTGGAAAGATTCCCCTGGAGTAGAAAATGGCAATCTACTCCATTATTCTTACCTGGAAAATTCCATGGACAGAGGAGCCTGGTGGGCTACAGTCCAAGTGTCACAAAGAGTTGGACATGACTGAGAAACTGAGAATGTACACACTTTCAGAGAAACATTAACAAACTGGGTATTAACTAGTAGTGTGATATGATAAGACTACAATTTTTAACTGAAAAATGTAGTTGAAAAACAGTGGAATGTAAATAAAAGGATTCATTGAGACTAACTAGTATTTTTGATAGCTATCCCGTAGGAGAGGTCCTAGAGGGAAGGAGTTGGAGTTGTTGTAGCTGCCTGTGGGTGACAGAGATAGAGAGGCATGTATTAGCTCATTAGCGTTTCATGTATGGAAAGCTTTCTAATGTTTTAAGAGAGAAGTGGCTGCGTTGGTGAGCAGTGAATGCTTGATCAGTCAGTAGGTTGGCTTAATGAACACTTTGCATGGTGTTATAGAAAGGATCCATGCTTCAAAAGGATGGTCAGCTTTGATGTCTTTGAAGATTCCATATGAACCTGACATTCTCTTGTTCTCTTATCTCCTTCTACCACTCCCAAGTCTTATGCTAGTTGTCTAGTGCTCATTACAAGAGTTTGTTTGAAAAATCTCTGAGACCCTGCTATTTATCTTTTCAAAAGCTTTATTTTTAGTATTTCTTTATTTAAAGTTGAAAGCAAAATGGACTTCTATTTCTGAAGAGAAAACTTTGTTAATGATTTCTTAATATTTGTAAATACATCAGTATTACAGGGAGGCCTGGCGTGCTGCGATTCATGGGGTCGCAAAGAGTCAGACATGACTGAGCGACTGAACTGAACTGATGATATATTATTTATTATTTATATTTTATCACCAGTATGTGTAACTGATACTGTTTCATATGTAATGCTAAAGTGAACAGATGAATGGTGGATTCTGTATATTTTATTTAGACCAGCGAAAGTTTATAATCTGAGGATTAGGATAAAAGCTTAATTAAGCTTTTTTGAATGTGATATGTCTTAAAAATGGATTTACTGTGGAATACCTACAAATATTTCCTGCCATTAGTCAGGTGTTCTCAACAGATTTGTGACTAACAAGTCATTTTACTGTACATTTGTACTTTGCTGGATGATTAAATCTTGGACCAAAGTAAGTTTTCATATTTCTTTTTATTCTAAATTTCAAATTGTGCTTTCCTGGGAAATTAACTATTTTGATTTAATTTCTGAGTGAGTAAATCCCTTAAACACTGGATATCAAAGTGCAGTTGACCCTTGAGCAATATGGGTTTGAACTGTGGGGGTCCACTTGAATTCTTCCTGATAAATATATTGGCAAATTTGGGGAGATTTGCAACAATCTGATGAACTCAGAGGAACTGTGTAGCCCAGAAATATAGAAATAATTAAGAGAAAAATATAATGAATGCATAGAATACATGTAGATACAAGTCTCTTTTATCATTTAATACTATAAAATATACACAATTCTATTATAAAGAATTAAAATGTATCAAAAATTACACATACACTTACAGACCATATATGGTACCATTTGCAGTGGAGAGAAATGTAAGCAAATGTAAAGATACAGTTTTCTAGGCTTTAGCAGTACATGAACTGAGAACTTCCAGATGTACAAAACAGAGTTTAGAAAAGGCAAAGGAAACAGAGGTGAAATTACCAGCATTTGTTGGATCATGGAGAAAGCAAGGGAATTCCAGAAAAACATCTACTTCTGTTTCATTGACTACTCAAAAGCCTTTGACTCTGTGGATCATAACTAACCGTGGAAAATTTTTTAAAGCTACGGGAGTACCAGACCGCCTTACCTGTCTCTCCAAACCTATATATGAGTTAGGAAGCAACTGCTAATGCTGCTAAGTCACTTCAGTCGTGTCTGACTCTGTGCGACCCCATAGATGGCAGCCCACTAGGCTCCCCCGTCCCTGGGATTCTCCAGGCAAGAACACTGGAGTGGGTTGCCATTTCCTTCTCCAATGCATGAAAGTGAAAAGTGAAAGGGAAGTCGCTCAGTCGTGTCTGACTCTTAGTGACCCCATGGACTGCAGCCCACCAGGCTCCTCCATCCATGAGATTTTCCAGGCAAGAGTACTGGAGTGGGGTGCCATTGCCTTCTCCATGGAAGCAACAATTAGTACCATATATGGAACAACTGACTAGTTCAAAACTGGGAAAGGAGTACAAAAGGCTGTATATTGGCACCCTGCTTATTTAACTTCTGTGCAGAGTACATCCTGTGAAATATGGGGCTGGATGAATCACAAGCTGAAATCAAGATTGCTGGGAGAAATATCAACAACTGGATGTGGATATGAGGATACCACTCTAATGGCAAAAGCAAAGAGGAACTAAAGAGCCTCTTGATGAGGCTGAAAGAGAGTGAAAAAGTTGTCTTGTAACTCAACATTAAAAAAACTAGGATTATGGCATCCAGTCCTGTGGAGGAGCTGGAAGGCTTTAAGAAAATACTGAAAATGTATTTGCTCCACTCATGACGAAGGTTGGAAGCTGGGACGAGCATAACAAAGGGTTATGAGCGTTCACTGAGTGCCCAAGGCTGGGAACGGATGACGAAGGGTCAATACGCCCGGCCTTGAGGCATCCGAAGGCTTCCTTCTGACCACCTGTTTCTGAGAGCAAGGACTGTGGTTTCATGATAAGACTCCCTTTAGAGTTTCGCCAAAGCTATGTTATGGCTTGGGTGGTGGGAACTGTATTTTATGCTTGAATGCTTCAATGTTTATCTGGAATGGCTACGTGCAAGTCAGCCTTATGCTCTATTCCCTGAGAATTATAAAACTACACAATTAGATAATAAACTTTGTCAGTCCACTAGAGGCTGTCCCTGAGTGTCCTTTTCAGAGTGCGGTTCTCCGAGCCTTACACAGTCCCACCACTTCATGGCAAATAGAAGGGGAAAAAGTGGGAGCAGTGACAGATTTTCTTTTCTTGGGCTGCAAAATCACTGTGGATGGTGATTGCAGCCACGAAATTAAAAGATGCTTGCTCCTTGGAAAGAAATTTATAACAAACTTGACAGCATATTAAAAAGCAGGCACATCACTATGCTGAAAAAGGCCCCTACAGCCAAAGCTATGATTTTTCCAGTAGTCGTGTACACATGTGAGAAGTGAAGTGAAGTGAAGTGAAGTGAAGTCGCTCAGTCGTATCCGACTCTTTGCGACCCCATGGACTGTAGCCTACCAGGCTCCTCTGTCCATGGGATTCTCCAGGCAAGAGTACTGGAGTGGGTTGCCATTTCCTTCTCCAGGGGATCTTCCCAACCCAGGGATTGAACCCGGGTCTCCTGCACTCCAGGCAGACACTTTAACCTCTGAGCCACCAGGGAAGCCCACATGTGAGAGGTGGATCATAAAGAAGGCTGATAGCCGAAGAACTGATGCTTTCCAACTGTGGTGCTGGAGAAGACTGGAGAGTCCCTTGGACTGAAAGGAGATCAAACCAGTCAATTCTAAAGGAAATCAATCCTGAATATTCATTGGAAGTACTGGTGCTGAAGCTCCAACACTTTGGCCATCTGATGTGAAGAGCCAACTCTTTGGAAAAGATCCTGATGCTGGGAAAGATGGAGGGCAGGAAGAGAAGGCAGAGAATGAGATGGTTAGAGGGCATCACTGACTCAATGAACGTGAATTTGAGTAAATTCCAGGAGATAGTGAAGGACAGGGAAGCCTGGCATGCTGCAGTCCATGAGGCTACAAAGAGTCAGATTCATCTTAACAACTGAGCAACAACAAAGTGAAGTGAAAGTCACTCAGTTGTGTTTGACTCTTGCGACGCCATGGACTAAACAGTCCATGCAGTTTTCCAGGTCAGAATACTGGAGTGGGTAGCCTTACTCTTCTTGGGATCTTCCCAACTCAGGGATCAAACCCAGGTCTCCCACATTGCAAGTGGATTCTTTACCAGCTGAGCCACAAGGGAAGCCCAAGTAAAAAAAGGGAGTTCCTTGATAATCCAGTGATTAAGAATCTGTGCTTCTACTGCAGGGGGCATGAGTTTGATCCCTGGGTGGGCAACTAAGATCCCACATGCAACATGGTATGTAGTAAACTATTCTTAATGTAATAATTTCATAGCTACCTCGTGTTGCTATTGTGGTGAACTTGTTTTGCAATAAGGACTGTATGAGATATTTTTGTGTTTTTTTAAAGTTATAATGTTTCCAGTAATATATTATGAATATGACTATAATACTGTATGCCATGAAAATTTTATAACAATTCATTCATTACCATATAGACTAGCTACTCTGGCTACTATAATCATATTGCTGCTTCTTCATTATGAATGCATGAATCACTGTACCTGTAAATATGAATTTCTTTTTCATATTATCTTTTTGTTTTTGATTTGTAGTGTTAGTATTCTGTATAACAGCTACAGTATCTTGTATCATATAATGTAGTATTAATGTAGGTTATTGTTCAGTCGCTATGTTGTGTCCAACTCTGTGACCTATCACTGCAGCATACCAGGCTTCCCTGTCCTTCACCATCTCCTGGAGTTTGCTCAAACTCATGGCGATTGAGTCAGTGATGCCATTGAACCATCTCATCCTCTGTCTCCCTCTTCTCCTCCTTCCCTCAATCTGGTACTGACAGACAATTCATTTTATAGACAGATGATGTAAACTTATGGCATCTATAAATACAGTACTGTAAATCTATTTTCCTTTTGGTTTTCTTACTATTTTCTTTTCTCTACTTTTATTATAAGAATACAGTGTATAAAACATATAACATACAAAATATGTGTTAATTGACTGTTCATGTTATTGGTAGGGCTTCTGTTCAACAATAGGCTGTTGGAATAGGCTGTTGTAGTTAAGATATTGGGGAGTCAGAAAGTTTTGACTGTATGGGAGCTGGTGCCCTTACCCCCGGGTCATTTAAGGGTCAACTGTATATTTGACTTTAGAGCATGTGAGTACCAAAATATGTGCAATGTGTTGATCTGGAAACATGCTGACCTTGCTTGTTATAGTATCTCGGTGCTTGAAGCAAAGCCTGAAAGAAAACCTAGGTTAAAATTTTGGTGTCTTCTCGAAGCAATTCCTTAGTATCAGTTTTTTTTAGGTCATATATTTTCTGCCTAGATTGCCAGAGAGTTTGGGAAGAAAATGTTCAAATTCTTTTTATAATTTATTGCCTCTGGAAAGTAAGAAATACAAATGTTCTAACATTTATCACATGGTTTAACACTAGTGCCTTACACTGCCCACTTGTCAAATAGTCATGGATTCTAAAGAGTCTCCCAGCTATTCTAGAAAGAGTGGGAGTCAA
The DNA here is from genome assembly GCA_006410635.1 of Cephalophus harveyi. Classification (NCBI taxonomy): domain Eukaryota; kingdom Metazoa; phylum Chordata; class Mammalia; order Artiodactyla; family Bovidae; genus Cephalophus; species Cephalophus harveyi. The sequence continues at coordinate 175,657 of SJYT01058825.1, read as the reverse complement.
ACATCATGCCCATATTTATTAGTTCACTTTCAACATATAATAGTTTTTTTGTGGTGCCTGTCTTTCTTGTTTAGTAGACGAGCATATTGTGCTATCTAGTTTTGGTTCAAATAACTTTCAAAGATTCTTGCAAAAAAACCCCATGGGTTAAATATAATACTAACCACTCAAATGATTACAAAATGAATTTCATGATTTAATAAGCACAACAATAATGTGCCTCATCTATTTGGATCTTTTTATCTTTGTGTAGCATTTTCTTTCTAGATTATGGCAACCAGAATTGAATTAAGAACCAGACTTTTGAATCATATCAATAAATGTGAAGCTAAGTTTGAAGGAGATGGTGTATATTTGATTGCATTGATCTTTATTTTGAAGTTTTTAATAATATTTTAGTATGAGGAGAGATTTTTGGACCACCAATTAATAAACTGGTATTATATAAAATTTTAATTTCATTTTATTTATTTTTTATAATATTTATGTTATTGTACATTTTGAAATGTACCTACTAGCACAGTAAATGATATAATTTATATGTTATATATGTGAAGATTTAAAACATTTTTATTCATAAAAGTACATAGTTCCTTTGACCCTTGAACATCATGGGTTTGAACTGTGCAAGTCCACTTATAAGCAGATTTCTTTCAACAAATATACAGTTGGCTTTCCACACATGCTGGTTCTGAATCTGATGGTTCAGCACCCATGGATACAGAGGGTCCACTATGAGAGTTAAGCATACTCAGATATTTGTGTCTATGGTGGGTCCTTGAACCAATTCCCTGTGAATGCTGAGGGATAATTGTAGAAAAATCTGGAGATACTAGTCTAGGTGTAATTCACTAGGCATGAAAGAGGAAGGCATATCATTTTATTTTCCCCCTAAAACATAAAAGAATGAATCTTTGTCCACATGAGTATCTTCCTATCCCCAACAGGAATAGATTCTTGTCATTCAGTTGTTGAAAACCATTGTCAAATTAGTGATTTTATTTGTCCTTGTCAGAAATTTCTACTTAAAGGAAACAGAAGATGCATTTTTGTTGGCAAGCTTTCTTTTCTGTATGACAATTTTTATCTGTATATAATAGTTACATCTTTTAAAAAGAATGGCACATCAGCATTTGCTGTTGTACTCTGATCTATTTACTTTTCTGTGTGTCCATATGGTTTAGAAGAGAAACTTAGTTTGTATTAACTAAGACAAATGAGACTACAGTTAGGCAGACCAACTGATTTTATTTCTATTCTTCAAAATAGTGGTACTTAAACAACAACAAAACTAAAAAAAATGAGCAAACTGAAAAACAAAGAACTCAAAACTTAGGATCTTTTCATATCCTTTGGATTGAAAAGTGAATAGAATAAAAGAATCAGTTGATTCCATGGCAACCTTTCATTCCTTTCCAAAGGAGATTTTAAGAGATTGAAAACATAAAAAGTAGATGCTGTTCTAATAATTCTTTTATATTTTGATCAGAAAAGGCCTGAATCTTTATAAATCCAACAAAAGTACATTTGTCCCATCTTTGGGAACATAGAGATCTATTGTGGACAAATCATTTTTATTCTCCTTTTCTTCTTATGCTTTCAATTAGAATTTCATCTAGAGTATTTCTTCTCTTACAATTGAGTAACAAAATTATCCGATAATTTTTGCCAAACATTCAGAATTGTTCAGAAGAAAGGGTAGAAATAAGGTAACTTATAATATCAATAATTTGGCTCCTGAATATTTTTTCAATTAAATGGGAATTGGAGTCCGTTAATGATGAATTAAAGCGTAGATCTTTTCTCTGCCTCAATTAAGAGATTGACATCTATAACAGAAGATCAAGACTGACACCAAGATCTATGAAGTCAGCAAAATTACTGTATACTAGTGTATTTGCCTTTCATAATTATTGACTTGAGTCTTAGATTAGGCTGCATGGAAATAGATTCTGAGATGAAGAGGTTATTTGACAAGTAGTCTCCAGAGTGCATATGTAAGAAAGTGAGAAAAGGAGGATCAGCAAGAGGGAGACACTGACCCTCAATGCAACTGAGCATCAGTAGAGACTCTAGGGAGCTCTGGAGCTGGGATGTCCTTTCAGAGATACTCTGTACTGAAGCAAGGGGTTCTTTGTTCCACAGTCAGGCTCATTGACTATGGGCTCTCCCCTGAGAGGGAGCTTAACTTTAAGTGAGGTAGTTCTTTGTGGCCAAGGGCATTTCTCTGTGAGGGACCCACATGTGAACTGTCAAGAGATGGTATTCCCAACAGCTGAGAGAAGGATGCTTTATCCTTGAGGAAGGAGTCTGGGTGGAGCATCCAGTACCAGCTATACTCCATAAGTTAGCACAGAATTCTGCACTCAGCTGTACAGGATACAGAATAGCTGCTTGGCTGAGAAGGTAAGTTCTTGTGGATGATGGCCATTGTCACTGGCAAGATTAATTAGAACTGTGCTTGCTATGGATCATTGAGGCAAGCAGAGAATATTCACATTTTGCCCCCTTCATCATCCATCACACTCAAAAACGAAAGCTTAGATATTGTGCGTGAGAGTTGAACCTTAGGTTTCTTAATCAGATTCTCTAAATTGGACAGAGTTTATATTGATGCCAGCTGACAGAATAAAATTAAGCCTTAACATTAGGAACTCCTAAGTTTTGAGTCACTTTTGAATGGGCTCTAATTTTTTTTTGTTAGATCACTGGTTTTACTTTAATCATTGAGAAAGTGGTAATGTTTCTTTTGATTGAATTTGATTTCACTTATCACATTTGTTTAGATTCAGATAACATTAAGCATGTTAGAGCCATGTAATTCTCAACCTTCTGTTAACCAGGCAGTTTTTAATCACTGTGAAAAGGAAGTCGATGATCAATTTTCAGACAGTTACCTGTCACTGAGATAACCCTGAAACAATAAAGATTGATTTTTATGTTAATAAAACTAGAGAGATCTCTTGACAAACTCAAACCTGGGTTTTCTGGAAAATATAAACTCACATGTTTTTATATTTATAGGACTTTGCTTTAATGATACCAGGGTCCCTGTCAGCCCTTAATAGTATAAAATTAAAATTGCCTAGTTTATGTATTTCCAAGCACTTAAGTTGGGATGTAAAGCTAAGCTAAGCAGCTTTGTTCATTGTTATTTAATTTAGATCCTTATATATACATGCTACAGTCAAACCAGTTGTGCAACAAAATGATTTGAATTTTTAAGTGTTTTTCAACATAGACTTACTGATGTATTGTTGTTGTTCAGTTGCACAGTCCTGTCATACTCTTTGTGACCCCATGGACTGCAGCATGCCAGGCTTCCCTGACCTTCACCATCTCCCAGTGCTTGCTCAAATTCATGTCCCTTGAGTTGGTGATGCCATCCAACCATCTCGTTCTCTGCCGTCCCCTTCTCCTCCTGCTTTCAATCTTTCCCAACATCAGGGTTTTTTCTAGTGAGTCAACTCTTCACATCAGGTGGCCAAAGGTTTGGAGCTTCAGCATCAGTCCTTCCAATGAATATTCAGAACTGATTTCCCTCAGGATTGACTGATTTGATCTCCTTGGAGTCCAAGAGACTCTCAAGAGTCTTCTCCAACACCACAATTCAAAAGCATCAATTCTTCCATGCTCAACCTTCTTAATGGCCCATCTTACATCTATATGTGACTACTGGAAAAACCATAGTTTGATTATACTGATCTTTGTTGGCAAAGTAATATCTCTGTTTTTTAATATACCATTTAGGTTTATCATAGCTTTTCTTTTAAGAGGCAAGCGTCTTTTAATTTCATGGCTGCAGTCACTGTACAGTGATTTTGGAGTCCAAGAAAATAAAGTTTGCCTACGCTTTTGATGTAGACATCTAGATAAATATGAAATAGAATTTTTTTCTCTGGAGGTAGGTGATGTGAAAAATTGACAGATTTACTTTGGGTGATGATCCATTGGTCTTCAAATGTAGCCTGTGATAGGGATTATGGTACATGTAGACCTACTGGCACCCATTTTTTCCACTGTTGGACAAAAGAAAAGACAAGATGAAACGATGGAGAAATGGATAGAGTGAGAGGAAGGAAGGAAGGAGGGAAGGAGACCTAACTAGAATTTTTTTTAAAGCCTCATCTTATTAGTCATCAGTTGGAGGTACTTAAATAACATCAAATGAGTGCAGGTAATATATTAGTATTTTCATTGCTACCAGTAGGAGTTAGTCTCATGACACAGATATGGGGAGTTCCTTTGTTTATCATGCTTTGAGAAACTGCAAAAGCCATCATGACTTTTATTTCCTTTGAATCCTGTTCGTGAAAACACCTCACTTTGTTGAGAGAGCCTTGTAGGGAACAGTTCTCTTGTGTTAGAATGTTGGTACATATTTTGAATACTTTTAGTAGTGGAAATAGTATTGCTTGCTTTGGAGCTATTCTGTGGTAAGTGGAGTCTCTTAATTTGTTTTTCTTAATTTATTTTTATTGAATTATAATTGACTTAAAATATTTATATTAGTTTCAAGTCTACAACATAGTGATTCAATATTTGTGTGTGTGTGTATTACAAAATGATCACCATGATAAATCTAGTTACCATCTGTCACCGTACAAAGTTGTTACAGTATTATTGACTATATTCCCCATACTGTACATTACATCCCTGTGACTTACTTGATAACTGGAAGTTTGTACCTTTCTTACTGTCCCTCACCTATTTCACTCATCCCATCACTTCTCTCCCCTGTGGCAATGAATAATTTGTTCTCTCTCTGTCTGTTTCTGTTTTGTTTGTTTTAGATTCTATAATAAGTGAAATCATATAGTATTAGTCTTTCTCTGTCTGAGTTATTTCACTTAGCATAATACCCTCTAGGTGCATCTGTATTGTTGCAAGTGGTTTCTGGCTGAATCAGTTGCATACCGCATCTTCTTTATCCATTCATCTGTCAGTGGACACTTAGGTCTCAGCATGGCTGTCTCCATTGTCTGGTGGGTCTTGAGGTTGGTACTGGCCCAACCAGTACCAACTTGAGGTTGGTGGGCAGATAAGCCCTTAGCACTAATAAGCTAGGTGGAGGACTCCAAAATGGTACATGCCACACCCGTGTCCTTCCGGTAGATCAAGCTCCCCAAATTGGCTGCTACCAGTGTCTGTGTCCTCAGGAGGAGTCCCAGTTGCTTCCCACCCCTTTAGGAGGCTTTCCAAGACTAGCAAGTGGTCTAACCTAGGCTCCTTTCAAATTATAGTCTCTGTGCTGGAACTTGAAGCATGTGAGATTTTTGAGTGCCTGAAAGCTCTCATTTCTAACAGCCCTCTATGGCTCTCCTGTGTGTAAGCTCTGCTAACCTTCAAAGCCTGATGTTTTTGGGGTTCTTCATTCTGGAGCAGGATCCCCACACTGAGGAGTCTGATCTGGAGCTCAGATCTCTTGCTTTTTAGGGAGAACTTTCACAATTGTGGTTATCTTCCCATTTGTGGGTTGCCTACCTGGGACTGTGGGTCTTGATTATATCATGTCTCTGCCCCTCCTACCCACCTGGTTGTGGTTTGTTTTTCTTATCTTTAGTTGTGGAAAATCTTCTCTGCTAGTCATCAGCTGGTTCTCATAGATAGTTGTTCTGTAAATAGTTATAATTTTGGTGTGCCTGTGGGAGGAGGTGCACTCAGGCCTTCCTTCTCTGTCCTCTTGACTATTCCCCAGGACTCTGATTTTTTTTTTTTTTTTGGTATGCTCAAGGAAATATGTAGGACAATTAAAGATATGTTTTTAAAAGCAGTAGAAATAATACTATCACTAAAATATCTGGTAGAATTTATTACCAGAAATTGTTTCTTTCCTATGTTATAGAGACAGCAGTATTTTCACCCTTGAGACATTTATGAGAGCTGTTATTTTACTTTGGATTTCTTTTTTGTTAATTTTTATTTTTTCCAGTGTTGAAGCTGGTCAATTTGTGCTAAAGGCCTTTTCTTTAACATTTATATTACTTGAATATATATGCACCATATGCTAAAATGTGTTAAGATTTATGATACACACATTGTCATTTTTATATATGACTGCCATAGATTTTTATTTTCCATTTTATCCTACTCTTTGGCCTCATTTCATCCTGACCATTGCCCAGCATACAAGACATAAGCAACAATTCACACTCATTGTAAACCCTCATAAACTACTCAGTAAGTTTCAGGGTGAGTCATCTTTATCAGTTGAAACTTCAGGCACTTTATTCTCCCTCTGGGCAACTGTAGAAGTACAGTGGGATGAATAAACATGCTATTTTGTGTGAAAAAGCAGGAATCACTAGGTCTTAGCCCCCTGTCTTCTTATGTCATAACTCTAGTTTATATTTTTGCACGTACTGAATATGTGAAAATTCTATCACTATCTGTCTTCATTTTGGAGTGTGATCAGAGATTTTGATACTCCTGGATGTGGGGATTGGACTTGGGATGCCTGGTCGTGAGAAATAGTTTTGGTTCCCAATTCCAAGTAAGTCACCCTCATTTAATGAGAATCTGTTGTTTTATCCTGGGAGACATGGATAGTTTATCCTGGGAGACGTATCATTTACTAAATAATGATAAAATTACCTCAGATAACACTGACTTTCATAGTCTCTCTGATCTGTTTATATTCTAACCATTTTCACTAGATTTCATTATAATAACTGGAGAAATGTCACTATAACTATTTTGTACAATTTTAGGATTAATGTGTGTATCTAATTAAAATGACTTTATTAGACATTTTTCCACTAGATAAATTATGTTATTTTTCTTAAAGAAAAATACCTTTAAGCCTCCCTATAAAGAATATTGAGATTATTCAGAATCAAAGAACTAGATTTATAGCTTATGCTGCTGTGTTGAAGAGAATATGTTTAATGAGCTAGAAAGTCTGTGATCAATTTCAGTAACTGAATTTCCTTTTTTCTTATTTAATTGTTAGGGGCAGCAGTAGAAACTTGACTTTAGAAGGGAATAATGAGCCATTTCCAGAAAGATGCTTGAGATTTAGAAATTGTTTGTATAGGTATTGTATATTAAACAGGTTAAACAAAGATGTTCTTATTCAAGTCTGAGAGTTTATATTCATAAATAATATTGCTTTTTTGACATTGGGCCTTGCATTTAGAAAAATAATGCTTATATAAACACATTTGTCAAAAAGGTGCTTCTCTTCACAAAGATCAATATTTGTGACTGAAGCAGTGAGGCTTTTAAAATCCTTTAGAAGAGCAGTAGAAACTGCCTGATGCACATACCCCTAACTGTGAATCTCAAGATAACATCCTACAGTTATGGGAAATGCAAAGTTCTCAGGTAGAACTAATAGACTTATGCACTTCTCCAAGCATACTGAGCTCTGACTCTGTGCCTCAAGGTGGGACTAGATGTAGTGTGATGACACGGCCCCAGAAAAAGTGAAAAAAGTGAAAGCGAAGTCACTTGGTCATGTCTGACTCTGCGACCCCATGGACTGTAGCCTATGAGGTTCCTCCCTCCATGGAATTTTCCAGGCAAGAGTATTGGAGTGGGTTGCCTTTCCTTCTCCAGGGGATCTTCCTGACCCAGGGGTTGAATCCGGGTCTCCAGCATTGCAAGCAGACGATTTTACCATCTGAGCCACCAGAGAAGCTCCCTGACGCGGCCCCAGATGGCACTATAAAACGGCTCTACAAAACCACAACACTTATTGTAATTTTATTGCAGATCACTATCTTTTCCTCCACCTTCATCTTTTTGTGACCTCACTTTCCCTCTTGTACTTTGAGGAACTAGCAGCTAACAAATTCCTGTTCTACTTCTGATACCTTCAGGGGTCCACTATTCATCTTGCCTCCCATCATCTCCTGTGCATAATTCATGGAAACTATTTGTTCTGCTGTGTTCCGGCCACACTACACTGGAGAAACACTCACTGTAAGTAATACATGATCCACTGAATGTGCCTGCTTGTTTCTTCAGATTCGTTTGAGGCATCTTGTCTGTCACCCCATCTTTGATCTCTCTGGGTTGGGGCTGATTATTCCTGCCTTGAATCCCCGGGGCATATTGTACCTGTTTCTTTCATACCCAAAACCCTGTATTATGCCTATCTTGTTCTTAACCCCTGTTCCAGACTGCAGGTTCTTCTAGGATGGAAAGTATGTCTTAATCATTTTTAATACTGTCATGCCTAGTGCTATGTGAGACCAGTTCAGAAAGGACAAATGCATACCTTTATGCTTTCTCTTATCCTGAATAAATTATTTAAAACAGGAAAGTGATGGTCAGGAAGCTAGGCACATTCAGTTCATCACCAAGTTCTGCCTATTATTCCATTCAGACATGTCTTATTTCCTAGTTTTCCATCTTGTTCTCTCTACCCAATTTCAGGTTTTTATCCTCTCTCTGTTGCATATTAAAAAGATTTCCTTACTCTACTGTATACTTAAAATTGTTAGAGTAAATTTATGCTATTTGTTTTTTATAATAATAATAATGACTGTCTCCTAATGGATTCTCTTTCCTCTAGTTTTAACTGACATTCATCCTTCAAATAGCTGGCATAATTGTTTATTAATATATGAATCTGAAGATATTCCTCCATAATTTATAGGATAAATTCTAAGAGCCTAGGATGTCACATAAGACCTTTTGTGGTCTGGCCCATAATTCTCTAATTTCATCTCTTGTTATTTCCTGCTTCAGTTATACTGTACTCCTTACACATCCCATCCTGTGCAGTTTATCGGCCTAAACCTTGCTCTCAATTTTCCTTTGCAAAAAATGCTCCTCTTCAGTCCACTTTTCCAGTAAACTCCTACTCATATGCAGTATAAAGTAGAGGTTAAGAGAAAATAGATTCATACCCTGGTTCTGCCACAAATTTATAAATGATGTTAAGTTGCTCACTTCATTTTTTCTCAACTGTAAATCAGGGCTAATAATAGTATATGCCTATAGTAAAGAATCTACCTGCAGTGTTGGAGACCTGGGTTCGGTGCTTGGGTCGGGAAGATCCCCTGGAGAAGGGAATGGCAACCCACTCCAGTACTCTTGCCTGGGAAATCCCATGGATAGAGGAGCCTGGAGGGCTACAGTCCATGGGATCTCAAAGAATTGGACAAGACTGAGGAACTCACACCTTGACAGTAAATACACAAATGTAAGCAATTATTGTTTTTTTTAATTTTAGTTTTTTAAGAATTAATAAAGAATTCTATTCCTCTAGGAAATCGTCCAGGATTTCCCAGGATGGATTAGGTTTCTTTCCTATGTGTTCCATAACTTACTCGGCAATTCTCTATTTTTGGACTCATCACATTTTGTTGAAGTGGTTTCTTTATATAACTGCCTCCTCATCAGACTAGAACTACTTGAAGGAAGAAATCATGTTTTATTTAGTTTTCTATCTTCAGCACAACACTTACTCAATAAATGTTTGATGAAAGAATGAGTTGTATCATGGGAAGAATTCATGCTTTGGAGTCACATGTATTCAAATCTAATACTTACTATCTCTACATCTGTAGAGAAGTACTTAGTTTCTTTCACACTGTTTCTATATATACAAGGATTATACCACCCCCTCCTTTTTGTTTTAAGAATTAGTGACAGTATGTAGAGTCTACTGCATTGCCTGAAATAATTTTGTTATTATTCATATTACCTTGAAAATATATAATAATTTTATCTCAGAGTTAGTAAGCAGATGTATTTTTCCCCTGCAGAATCATCTAATTCTAAAGAACATATACTTTAGTGCTTGCGTTTTTCTAAAGATCATCTCTTATTTAATTTCCCCAAAGTATCCATGGCTGTCCTTAACACTCTCTGGACACTTAGCATTTTTTCCTTGCAGTTTTACCAACCTCTTTATGTTTGCTTTGTCTGTGCAAATAGATTGTAAGCCTTTTGAGGACAATCATATATATTATTTAGTTTTATTCCTATCTTTCCCATCCATTGTTCTTATTCCCTCTTCCTAATAGAGATCTCTATATAATTAACAAGTCAATAAATGTTGATCTGTAGTGATGAATGGAGGACTAAGAGTAGTCAGTGGCAACTGGAATGTTTTGACTCTGGGAAGGTCCATGTCATTTGAAGTAGAATCTCAGCCAACAGTTAATGGAAAGATTGCACTGGATGCGAAGTGGAACATAAAAAAAGTATAAGATATGATGCCTTCTCTGCAGGAGTTGGCAGTCTATTTGGCAAGATAAAGCATGCCCAGCCTGAACTGTGAGGGAGTAGCACTGGACAGAATATGATTAGGTCTACACAGTGTTCAGAGGAAGGAAAATTAGGAATTCATGCAGATGAGGCTGAAGTCAAGAGATTGTTGGGAGATTCAAAAGAGGGAAAAGAAGAAGCCCATAGATATTTGAATGCTTATGATGTACCAGGTATTGTTATGAACCTATCTTGTGTGTGTGCACACTTGTGCACATGATAGGAACTTTTCTTTCATTCATTCAGCAAACAGTTTTTTAAAAATTGTGTTAAAAGCACAGAACGTAAAATTTACCTTTGTAACCATTTAAATGTATAGTTCAATAGTGTTAAATGTATTCATATTGCTATGCAACATATTTCCAGAAGTCTTTCATCTTGCAAAACTGAAACTCTATACTGAATAAACAACTCCCCATTTCTTTATTCTCCTTGAACTTGTGTGCTTTATCTAATTCCTGCAACACAATTATGAGATAATGTTAGGGATCCCGTTTCATAAGGAATTAAATGAGGCTGAGAGGTTTAAGAAAAATTCCCAAGGTCTTATAGTCAATAAAGATAGAAACATCAACCATGGTCAGGGAGGCAATGAACTATTAGGAAGCCACAGTTTTAGGTGAGATCCTGGAAGAACTATATTTTGATTTTTGTTGTTATTTTTTATGGGTCATTCATGGCCATGGTGGCTCTTGCCTCAAAAATGTGCCATAAAACATCTAATACTGCTCAACTTTTAGTAATTCTCCTTCCTAGGTCTTAGATATCTGATATCTGGAATGTCGCTGAGGAAAATGGCTGCTAGATAGAGAACATCAGGAAAATGATAGTGAGTCCTTATGTTTGCTTTATGGGCATGTGATCCTCTAAGGCCATAAGATATTGAAGACAATTCTTTAGGGTGAATGATGTTGGATCAAGTTCGAAATATTGCTAGAGCTGTACATGGGGTGGGAGGATGGAACTTGAATATGTCTTAATGGAAAGCCACCCTATTGGACTGATGGTGGCAGGGACAAGGAAGTGTGGGGGTGATGTTTTTGGCAGGTTATCAGAATGATAGGGAGGAGTGGAAGTGAAAATACAAGAGCCAAAATATGGTCCCCAACTTAGAAGGGCTCCCTGTCGACTGAGGTCTTTTAAATAGACTTTTCCTGCTGAGATACATTCTGGTAATTAGGCCACACACGGGGGTCTACAAAGTAATTGTTTAAGGAAGACACAGGTGGCAGATGTACTTGGAAGGATAAATTAGGAGTGGAAACCATTAATTGTTGCAAAAAAAAACCCCACAACATTTTATTTGTCAGGTAGTATGTAAAGTACTTTGTGTATATTTTTGTCTAATTTTCAAAACTTCTTGTGGTAGGCATTATGTCCTTATTTGAAAAGCCAGTGTCTTAAAAAGGTGAGGAATTTGCTCTAGATTGCTGGGATGGTTATTAAACTATCATTTCAGCTTTAAAACCACTCTTCTGTATTTTGCTTTTTGATACTGAGGATGGGTATCTGCAAATAACATTTCCTCTTTGTCAGTTGGTTTGATTCTGGCAGTGGCAGGTACTAGAGGGGGACAGCAAGCAGGAAGAAGTAGATGGAACATGTTTCTTCCTCTCTACTCTTGTTTTGTCTTTTTCTTCCTGTTTACTGTTGTTTATTTTCCCTGTGAGCATCACCCCAGAAATGCTTCTTTCCCTCTGTGCTTTGTTCCAGTAGCAGCAGTTGAGTCCAGTTTTCAATTTTTTTCTCAAAATCCCTAGAGCCAACCCTTAGAGACCCCAGAAACAGTTGGCCTGTCCCCCATCTTCAGATATCTGGGACACTTCCCTCCTAGGTCTAGAATGCCTCCTACTTCTGAGCTTAGGGACCTAGCATTATCTGGGTCTCTGCCCTTCTAAGAAGTATGAGTTTCAGCACTGAGGGGTCTGTCCTCCAGGCTTTTTTTAATAATTCCAACTTATTTCCTTATTCCTTCAAACTCAGGGGTGGCAGTTGCATCTTGCAGTTACTATTTCTGTGTTACCTCAGAATTCTTTTTGTTTTTTCACTAGCTAATTAACAACTTTTATTGAATTAACATTTTTTTTTTGTTGCTATATAGTTGCTGTTCAATATTATGTAAGATACAGGTATACAATATAATGATCCACAGTTTTTAAAGGTTATATTCTATTTATGCTGCTGCTGCTAAATCACTTCAGTCGTGTCCGACTCTGTGTGACCTCATAGACGGCAGCCCACCGTCCCTGGGATTCTCCAGGCAAGAACACTGGAGTGGGTTGCCATTTCCTTCTCCAATGCATGAAAGTGAAAAGTGAAAGTGAAGTTGCTCAGTCGTGTCCGACTCTTAGCGACCCCATGGACTGCAGCCCACCAGGCTCCTCTGTCCATGGGATTTTCCAGGCAAGAGTACTGGAGTGGGGTGCCATTGCCTTCTCCGATTCTGTTTATAGTTCTTATAAAATATTGTCCATATACCCCATGTTGTATACTATATCTTGGTAGCTTATTTCATATATAATACTCCATATTTCTTCATTTCCCTACCCCTTTTTGCTCCTTTCCCTTCCCTCTTTCCATTGGTAACCACTAGTTTGTTTTCTGTATTTGTGAGTCTGCTTCTTTTTGTTATATTCACTACCTTGTTGAAAGACAAATACTATATGATATCAGTTATATGTAGAATCTAAAAAATACAACAAACTAGTGAATGTAACAATACTTTATACTAATTTCTGTTTAAATAGCTGCTATAATTTCAGTTTCTTGGTTGAATCATGAAACAGTTATATACTACTCATTATCATCATCATCACAGCCTCTATTTATTATTTAATATATGTTTATAAGATGGCAGGACTACATTTCTTTTCTTGCTACTGATCTGGCTGCCTGTGGACTGGATCAGAATTTTTCATGGGCACAGGCAGTTCAATCTTGCTAGCACTAGTAGTGTCCAACAGCCCTGTCTTGATGATGTTTTTTAACCTAAATATTCACCCGTACTCAAACACCAAAACAATACTAGCAAAGCTCTTTACAAGAGCAGGGACAAACTTATTTTCCCCTGTTGAATCTGTAGGGACAAGAATAGTGTTTAGCAGTGTTTGGTATGTGTTTAGTGTGAATTTGTTGAACAAAGTATTAGATAAATGAATGAATGAATGAGCAAGACTCGGCTAGAACTTCATCCTTTCTAGTGGATGGATTATGGAAACTAACTTTCTGGATTTCTGACTTTATTTCTGGTTTACACTTCTATTTCCATCTGGGACTAAATTGTTGATCTGGAACCCAGGATGTTTTACTGAGGTGTGATAGCTATTCTAGAATTTTTTCAGTCTTACACTTCTTGTTCCTTTCACCAATCTTTGAGCTAATGGCTGGGTATTTACTTCTAACCAGATGGACCTTCCTTGAAATGTAATATTACTGTGATCTCTCTCTGCTGCTAGGCTCAACTCTAGGTGTATCTGTGGAAGTAACCTCACCCTGAGCAGTTGGACAGTTCTCTTTGTCATTAGGATTTGCACAGTAGCCAGCTTCTCACTACCAGCCTTTGGAAATTCTATATGTCATATGGTTAAGGCTGTACAGTATAGGATGTTTATATTTCAGATATTTTTTCCACTGGTGCTTATCATGTGCAGTACAAGCTAAGAAAAGGATGACAGACTTTCTCTTTAATCTCACCTCAGAGGCGAAATAAAAATCACTTTAGTGATTAAATTTTTCCTGGTTACTTTTATGCTTGAATAAACTTTCTGGGGTATATGACTATTAAAGCAAGGGTACATTAATATACATTGCTATATTTGTATTTAAACATGACTTAATTTATATTAAAAGTTAAAAAAATAATAAAAAAGTTAAAAAAGAATAACATATATAGGAATAAAGTAAATAATGGAAATTAAATACTTATACACTGAAAAATGTATAATATTAATAAAAGAAATTAAAGAAACAAAAAAATATGACTTAATTATCTCAAATTGGGGCCAAAATAATTTTGTATAAGATATAAAAATGAATATCTCATGTTTTGTTTCTACTTGTTATTATCTCTACCGTTTTACTTTTCCAGGCAGAGGAGAACCATTCATGGGTCATATCACCTTATTGACTTCTTTCTGGTTCTGCCTTCTCTACCTGTAATACCAGAGAGCAATAGAAATTTCTGCATGACTAAATGTTGGAAAGCCTCATTTCATAGTAATACGATATAACAGCATATCCCAAGCAGATTCTTCTTTTAATAATCAGAGTTTTGGTTGTTAGGTTCTACTGGAAAGCTCTTCAGAGTAGGATGCCTTTGAAGTAAACACACTACTGCTTCTCCTCTCTTCCCTCTATGATTATTCGTTGTTTTGGAATGAATACATAGATGATTGATTTTCTGATTTAATGTAGCAATGAGATCCCACATAACACAGAAGTGGAGTAGAACCACATGGTTCTATCTTTAAGGGAAGACTGGGAAGATATTAGCAGGAAGTGACTCAGTGAAGTCTCAACAAGTAGATTATGGTTAACTGGGAAGTGTGTAGCAGGTAGTAGGGACCTAGCAAAGAGGTCTGGCGAATAGGTACTGCTGCCCAAGAAAACTGTGAAAGCTAGGCTGGGATTTAGGAACAGTAGGAATAATAGGAGGCCTAGGTCCTAGAACAGAGTTTGACATCAGGGACTTAAGAGCTCAAATTCATACAGACTGACTCAGTTCTGGGTCATTGAGCTATGACCTAAGGTTTTGTAACTTTTTTTTTTTTTTTTTTTTTTTTTTTTACCAGTAATTGGAGCAGGCATTTATGAATGATAATTTAGGAGTTAAGTGGGATACATAGAGTTGGGTCTTATTTCCCTGTGTGTAAAATTTAGAAATGGTAACATTGCCACTGGACAAGGCTTAGATACTGTTTAGGATTAGGGCAAAGGACTAAGACAGTGGTGTGTGTGTGTGTGTGTCTGTGTGTGTGTCTGTGTATATGTGTATGTGTGTATGTGTTCAGTTGCTCAGTCCTATCCACCTCTTTGCGACCCTATGGACTGTAGCCCTCTAGGCTCTTCTATCCATGGAGTTTCCCAGGCAAGAATACTGGAGTCAGTTGCCATTTCCTCCTTCAGGGGATCTTCCTGACCTGTAAGTTGAACCCACATCTCCTCTGGTACTCTCTCTAAATATTGTTGCTTTCACTTTTGTTCTCATTGTTGTCTGGGTGATTGTCTGATGTATTGGGAGCGGGGAATAATTAGTCAGAAGAGAACTTAGAGGTCATTGTAATAAAATATTGTGAATATCAAGTTGAGTCTGGAATAACACTTGACTCCGGAAGTGATGATGATTTATGGCTAATTTGATATCAAGTTTCTATAATCCATGGGTTCTCAACAAATTGTTATTTTGCCCTTTCTTCCCACTACCCAGAACATCTGTCAAAGCCTGGAGACCTTTTGTTTGTCATGACTGAAGGAGGAGAAAAGGGAGATGCTGTTATTCCATCTAGTGGATATAGGCCAGTGATGCTGTGAATTCTACAATGCACAGGAGCTCCCCAAATGTCAATAGTGCTGAGGTTGAGAAACTTTCTGTTTCTCAACCAAATGGACTCTGTTATTATTTTTATTATCCTAGGATTTTTTTTGTCACTGTGTACATATTTCTTGGGAAGCAGTAATATCCTCAAATTAAAAAAAAATTATTTTGAATGTTACAGAATGTTCAGCACACAAGTTATCTACTTGTTCTCCACAGATGAGCATTCTCAAGCTATGGTCCCTCTGTATTTGTATTTGTGTGTGCTTAATTCATAGTGATGGAACAGTATGAAAATGAAGACCTTTATAGACAGCCATTCACAAAGAATTAACACATGGCCTTGACTTTTGAGGCTTTCACCATTTGAGCTACTCAATGAAATAGATAACTATACAGAGATTCAAAATGGTTCTTTTTTCTTCTTTGAATTTGAAGCTGCAATGTGACCTAATATTTGTTTTAGTAAAACCTGGAGTGAAATCCTTTTCCTTGTAAGCTCATGTGGATATTCTCCCCTCATCCAGAAACAACTTATTTTGACCTAATTTTTTTAGTATCTGTATGTATTCTGGGCTACCAGCAGAATGTATATTGATTGACGACAGTAGTGGGACCTTTGTTAATCTTTTAATCATCTGGGTTTACTTTGGTCTACTTGATTTTTATCAGAGGAATTTTTTGGCAACGGGAAATTTCTGTGCTCCTTTAATTCTGGGTCATTGAGAGACTAGATGAGTTCATTCCCCCTTGTGCTGCTCAGGAGCCTTATACGTATCTAACATATAGAATCATCGATTTGAAAGGGACCTGACAGTGGTCGGCAAGCTATTGGACAGAGCTAAATCTGTCCTTGTACATGCTTATTTTTGTAAATAACATTTTATTGGAACACAGAAATGCTTATGCATTTACTTATTACATATGGCTGCTTTTATGTTAAAACTGCAGAGTTGATTATTTGCTATAGAGCCTATATGTCCCTCAAAGCATAAAATACTTTTTATCTGTCTCTTAATAGAGCAAATTTGTTCACCCCAACCCAATCTAACTTTCTCATTTTACAGATGAAGAAACTGAATACTAGACATATTGACTAGCCTAAGGTCAGAATTAAGGTTAAAGCATGATTAATAAATTTTGAGGAATGAGGATGATGAATATCAGACCAGTGGCAAACTATGTTCTGACAGCAAAATGAAGGAAAAAATAAATATGCTCTAAGTTGATTACTTGAAGACAAAAAAACCTGGCTTGATTGATTCATTTTCTTCATGGAATTGATCATTCATCTTTATGTCATGCAGATACCACTGAAGTAAGACTTGAGTCAAGTGATATCACAGTTTTATGCAGTTAGGTCCCTGTTTCCCAAAGAATAGCAGAATATTTGTTGGTCAACCTCCTGTATCTCAATATAATATTCCTCAAAAATTGAATTATTGATGGTAAGTCAGGGAAGATATTTTGGTAATTGCTGAAATCCTGAATGTATTAAGACTGACTAACTGTCCCTGTGTTCTGCTGTGGCACCAGCTGACAGTGATGAAATCTATAGAAGTAGGACACATTTCCATAACATGAATATTCAGGGTTGGTGATGCAAGAATTATTATTAAACTACTGGGAAGGAACACGTTCCCCTTATTATTTGATTGAATACTAACTGCTGTCTTTTTAAAATAATTCAGTATGAATACTTCAATAATGAGGAAAGAGAGATACATGGGCAAAAAAACTCATACATTTTTCTCCTGGTACATAAGGAGGAAATTAAGTTTAAAATACATAGTATGTCTACAGGAACTGTTTTGGAATCATTAGCTATATTTTATTTAAATCTGTCTGTCTGACATATATTGAATTGTAATAGGAATTGAGATAGTTTAATTTAAATGATTTATATAAAATAAAATATGTAAAGAAGCGTGTTTAACCATAAACAAAGACCCCTAAAATAAGTAAAACACCTACTGCAAATAACAAAAATTATCACCAAAACAGTATATGTTAGATGTTGGACCTCACCATATTTCTGAGAAAAGATGTTTACTTTTATGCAAATGAAACAGTTTATACTTTTCAAAAGGCCCTAGAACCTCTAAGAATCCTGAGTATACAGCTGAAGTGTCACCATATATGAAGTATATCATATTCTTCATTGTGATGATTTTATGTGTAAGTAATAGAAAAGAAACGAAATTTATTTCATTCATTTGTCCTTCAGGTGTGAATTGAGTCTCTACAATGTGCCAGGCAGTGCACCAGACCCTGGTTCCGTGCAGAGTCCCTGTCTTCTAAAAACCTATGACCCGGAGAAAGGTACAGACAAATAGTTTGATCAAAGAGCGATATGTGATATATATTCTATAATAGAAATAAGCTCCGGAGTCTGTTGTGTCAAGTTATCTTCTCTTTTACTAGTTTCTCATTATTTGTTCCAGTTCTTTCCTCTAAATAGTTTGGGTGGGGTTGTCCTTAAGCCAATATTGGGTTTCAGTCAGTTCGGTCTCTCAGTCATGTCTGACTCTTTGTGACCCCATGGACAACACACCAGGCTTCCCTGTCCATCGCAACTCCCCAAAATTGCTCAAACTCATGTCCATTGAGTCGGTGATGCCATCCAACCATCTCATCCTCTATTGTCTCGTCCTCCTGCCTTCAATCCTTCCCAGCATGAGGGTCTTTTCAAATGAGTCAGTTCTTCTCATCAGGTGGCCAAAGTATTGGAGCTTCAGCTTTAGCATCAGTCCTTCCTTCCAATGAATATTCAGGACTGCTTTCCTTTAGGATTGACTGATTCGATCTCCTTGCAGTCCAAGAGACCCTCAAGAGTCTTCTCCAACACTACAGTTCAAAAACATCAATTCTTCAGTGCTCAGCATTTTTTGTGGTCCAACTCTCACATCCATACATGACTACTGGAAAAACCATAGCTTTGACTGTGCAGACCTTTGTTGGTAAAGTAATGTCTCTACTTTTTAATATGTTGTCTAGGTCTGTCATAGCTTTTCTTCCAAGGGACAAGCATCTTTTAATTTCATAACTGCAGTCACCATCTGCAGTGATTTTGGAGCCCAAGAAAATAAAGTCTGTCACCATTTCCATTGTTTCCCCATCTATTTGCCATGAAGTGATGGGACCAGATGCCATGATTTTAGTTTTTTGAATGTTGAGCTTTAAGCCAGCATTTTCACTCTCCTCTTTCACTTTCATCAAGAGGCTCTTTAGGTCCTCTTTGCTTTCTGCTGTAAGGGTGTTGTCATCTGCATATCTGAGGTTATTGATATTTCTCCTGGCAATCTTGATTCCAGCTTGTGCTTCATCCAGTCTGACATTTCATGTGATGTACTCTGTGTATAAGTGAAATAAGCAAGGTGACAATATGATACTTTTCTGTTTTCCTCTTTCTACCACCTTCTTCTGCCTTGAGGGTTTCAACTCTTCCCTGATTTATAAAATGGCTTCTCTTTCGGCTTGACTGCCCTCCCCAAGCTGATCTTACTTCAGTGCCTTGGACTTTAGGTTTGGCACTTCCTCCATGTTTTTGTCCTCATTTTCCTCACCAAATCTAAGCTATCCTATGCCCTATTACCGAGGTTCAATCTGTTAGCTATTAAATCAAGTAAATATTTTGTTTATTTGTCCATTAGGTGTTCATATTGGGTATCAGTAAATATAGTTCAGAATCTACATACCATTTTTAAATAGGAGCTCTTGATGATTGCACATCCTTTATCCAAAATGAATGGAGGGGAGTGACGCTGAAATTTCAGGTTTTGTCTTCAAAAGGTGGAAAGACATGTTTTTTTGTTTCTCAGATTACACTGTTTAGGTGAAAGGTAAATGAATAAGAAACTTGATGAGTCAAGGTTAATGAGAGACTAGAACAGCCATAGATGTGTTATAAGCAATTCTTTTTAGCACAATGGTCACTTATCTCATACATTCCGCCCCCCCCCCCCATTTATTAAAAATATACCAGCTCTATATGGGGCATGACAGTGGGATATAATGTGAATAAATGTGGATTTGGTGTCCAAATTAGACTCAGTTTCTGCAAAAATTAAAATGCACGTGCAAACATTTAACATACAGGAAGGCTTTTGATGTAAGTGTATGTGTTCTGCTCGATATATGTGTTACTTTAAAAAATTTTTTCCCCTTTCCTCCCTTTTACTAAAAACAATAATGTGCAGTAGCTATTTGCACAAGTCTGAGTAAAGAAGCTTTGTAGAGAGAGCAAAAAGTTTTTCTGAAAGTGACCTCCACTTTCAGGGCGAATTCAGAAACTGGCAGATCTACATTGTTTATTCAAAGAGAAAACTGCATCGTAATCACGTTTGTGGATGCATGGGGTGAATGAGTGACAAATGAACACCTCAGTCACTGTGAGATAACAACCTGAAATGGGTGCCTCTGAGGGAAGGGCAGGGGCCTCCTCCAAGGTTGCACAGAAGTAAGACACCAGGAAAGGCAGCTGTTAAGAGGAGCTATCATGGATGTCTGTCTCTGAGATAGAATCACACTGTATATATGCTTCAAGATGCCAATCATCCTCAGTGGGCTACTCTGGGAACAATGGTTTTGATTTTTTTTTTTTTAGGCTTTAAAAAAACAACACCCTGAAGGTATTTTGTTTGTTTTGTTTTGCTTTAACTACTTACAACATTACAACCTAGTTTTAAGTGCAAGAGAGTTTAGAAAATATTTAAAGAAATGGAAAATCACACTGATGTAAGCAAAGTTGAAAAGGAAACACGAGAATTATGTTAATGTTTGCAACAGGACTCAGGGCGGAAGTGGCTGAATTTTTGGTAGAAGAAGTGGGGCACTGCTGGAAGGTATTTTGTGATCCTGACTGAGATAGTGAGGGTAAGGTATGAGCCAGGAACTGTTGTCTTGACTGGGAAGTGGGAAGAATGAAACCACTTCTTTATTGGGCAGAGTGTCAGAAATGGAAACAAAAAGAATCAAACTAAACCTAGTCATAACAAAGCAACTTCTTTCACTCTGCTGTTCTACAGAAGAGCTGGGATGGCAGTGGTCCAGAGGAAGAATGGCTGTTGTCCAAGGTACTGTGGTGGGCAGGCTATGGGAAGATGGCATCAGCAGTGATTTTGGGACTAAGTAGATTCATTGTAAATTCTTGAACACTACCTGAGTCACTTATGAAACCAAGAGAGCACACTGGATAACCTCCAGGAATCAGAAAGTTAAAAAAAGGGCTAGGAAGTGGGCTGGAGAGTGGTACAACTGATGATGTAATCATGAGCCCAAAATGGGCAGACAAATAGGAAGCAAAATATGTGGGGGAGGAGCAGGCGCTGGGATGAGAGGCAATTCTAGGATAAATTCCAAAGGGTAGAGATATGCCAACAATAGCTTGATGATAAATAAAGTATTTTGTCAGGGCAGCTTGGTGCTTCCTCTGGTAACCCACCTCCAAAACTGCTGTTTCATCAAAACTGTAGTTTCTTTGGTCCAGGATTTTCCCGATTCTTTGTTGGGAGTCAGTAATACCTTCTGGCTAAAGTGGAAAATTCACCAGAGCCAGATGGGAGCTGACTCTATAAAGAGCCTACATGATAACTGCTATTGGTCACATTCCTTAAGTCTGAACTCATGTACATGGAGTTTACATTGAGTCTCTTCTGCTTTTCAAGGAATGGAAAGCATAATTGCTATTTCACTTTTTGTTATTGCAAATGATAATAAAGTCATTGTCAGCATATCATAGGACTAAGCAAAATGTTGATGTTCATTTAGTGTAGCCCACCTTATTAAGGACAGAATATCACGGTACTGTTCTATTTTGTAGCAAAATTAAAATAATGTTTCTGCCTCATCTAAAAACATACAAAATAAAAAGTTATATTGTTTGGTATAAATGCAGTTGATAGAATATATAGAAACTTGTTATAACTTACTGTTTTTTAGAGGATGGAATTCAGTTTTTTGGTCTGAATTAGAGTTGTGATTTGCTAAGTTTATTGTAAAAAAAAAAAAAAAAAACAACTTAATCTAGAGTTAGAAGCAATCACTGAGGCAGATAAGGAAATCTCCTGAGTAACACTGCTGGAGTGTGTCTCAGTATAGAACCTGAGGAATCAGAGAAAGCCCAGCAAGAAGAAGGTTGACCAGGAGAGGGATGGAGTAGGCTGCCACCAAGGACCAAACTCTTTTGTCACGCCTATTAGGGAGGAAATGCAGTATGTCAAAAAACTCTTCTAATGGAAAGAAACAGATGCATCTTTTAGGGCGGCCTTCTCTCATAAGATCTGCTCGTGTCCTGCTGCTCGGTCCTGTTTGTCTTCTATTGAATTGCTCTCCGCAGGCATGTTCAATGCTATACCCAAGAGAAGACTGGTCATAATGGGAAAAGTGACCTTTGGAGGGACTCAAGAATCTTCTGGAGAGTAAGATCATCTAATGAGCCCTTCAGCACATTCTTGACAATTCACAGTGGAAGAAAATTTCCCTTCATGTTGGTCTTTGGAACCTCTTAGGAGCAGGACAGCATCCCAACATGGAAAGGATTTTTGACACTGGTGGCTATTTTATTTTACTTATTTTCTAGGACTGCCATAACAAAATACCATAGATTGGGAGGCTTAGACAAGAGAAATTTATTTCCTCACAGTTTTGGAGGGTAGAAGTCCAAGATCAAGGTGACAGCTGGTTTGATTTCTCCTGAGTTCTCTCATGTTAGTTTGTAGCTGGCCTTCTTGCTGTGATTTTACATGTCCTTTCTTTGTGCACATGCATTTCTAGGGTCTCTTCCTCCTCTTATAAGGACAACTTTCCTACTGAATTAACACCCTTATGACCTCACTTAACATTAATCACTTCTTTAAAGTTATTGTTTCAAATATAGAAAATAGGGCATCAACATATGAATTTTGGGGGACAACATATAATCCAAACAGTACTCATACAACTTCTGTTGATGGAGAACATTAATGGAGATGTAGTATAAACAAAAAATAAATATGATTTTTTTTTTTGAGTCCCTGAGATTTTAGGATTGCTTTTGAATTCAGTACAACACAGCCTATTCAGATTAACAACTGTGGCTAATATTCTCTGAATTGAGCAGCAGATATTTTTCCATTTAATATTAAAAACAAGACAACTTTTGGTTGTTCCTTCACTGCTTTGCCCCTGCATATAATCAGATATACTAGACTCCCCAGAACAGATGTTTGAGTATCATAACATTTAGGTGGAGGGGTACCGGGTGGCATTGCAACACTGTTTAACAATCATTTATTGAGTACCTGCTGTTTTAGGCCTTAGAGATACAGTATAATCACTAAGACACTGTATCCCCCTGATAGCCCAGGGAAAGAGAGATAGCAAACAAACACATAGATTAGTGTTTTATTAAAATGTAAAGCAGAAGATATTAAGAAGAGGTGGCAAGAATACACAGAAGAACTGTACAAAAAAGATCTTCACGACCCAGATAATCATGATGATGTGATCACTAATCTAGAGCCAGACATCTTGGAATGTGAAGTCAAGTGGGCCTTAGAAAGCATCACTACGAACAAAGCTAGTGGAGGTGATGGAATTCCAGTTGAGCTGTTTCAAATCCTGAAAGATGATGCTGTGAAAGTGCTGCACTCAATATGCCAGCAAATTTGGAAAACTCAGCAGTGGCCACAGGACTGGAAAAGGTCAGTTTTCATTCCAATTCCAAAGAAAGGCAATGCAAAAGAATGCTCCAATTACCGCACAATTGCACTCATCTCACATGCTAGTAAAGTAATGCTCAAAATCCTCCAAGCCAGGCTTCAGCAATACGTGAACCGTGAACTCCCTGATGTTCAAGCTGGCTTTAGAAAAGGCAGAGGAACCAGAGATCAAATTGCCAACATCCGNGAGAGATGGTGATGAACAGGGAGGCCTGGCGTGCTGCGATTCATGGGGTCGCAAAGAGTCGGACACGACTGAGCGACTGAACTGAACTGAACTGAACTGAACTGTCAATAAAAGTCTCCATTTCAATTTCTATATTTTCATTTTTGGCTTCAAAGATGACTGGTTTCTTGCAAGTCAAGTCTGGTATCTTGAGGTTAGGACATGGGCAAGTACTGAAAGGGTAGTGTGGTAGGCAGGATGACTGTGAAATTGATTTAGTTCTTTGTGGTTAAAGTTGAGATTCATCAGCATAGATATGATAACTGAAGTTAGGAGATTAGATAAGATTACTCATGTTGGGTGAGACTAATGAGTGAGAAGAAAAGAGGGATTAGAGCTGGAGGCTGAGAATACCACCATTTAAAGAAGAGAGAGAGAGGAAGAAACTTTCAAAATGACTGAGACAGAACCTCTTGGAGAGGTAGGGGAAAAAGCCAAGAAAGTAGTACTACGAAGTCAAATGCAGAGAGCATTTTCAGGAGTAGGAGGGAGTAGACAGTACTGCTAATAGTGAAGTAACTTGAGAACTAGAATATGTACAGTGGATTTAGCAACAAAGAGGTCACTCATTGGTGACTTTTTAATAAGTGGTTTTAACTGCATGGTGAACCACAGAACCAGATCCAGTAGCCTGAAGCATGAATGGGAGTTGAGGAAATAACCACAGAGATGTATGCATCTCTTTTTAAAAAAAAGTATCTGTGAGAGGAATGAGGCAGATTGATAGAAACAGAAATGTGAAAGTTAAGGATGAGTTTCAGTGTTTTAAATTAGGAGAAATAATTATAAATTATGATAAGAAGCAAGAGACTGCAAAGTGTTGAAGATACAGAGAAGAGTGAGTAGTTTATAGAGTTGAGTTCTGAGATGACAGGGACAGAGGAGGAAGGGTAAATCTTAGGCAGAAGGAGGACTCTTGTTATAGAGGGGAAGAATGAGTAGGTGGCTGGAGGAAGGTTTATAGATGTGTTGCAAGAAAGTGAAGGAATTTGAGGTCTGGAGGTGTGATAATCATTAGTGCTAATCATTAGTGCTAATCATTGCCAGTTATTAATATTTCTGGTTTCTCCTGTGGGCATCTTGGGATTACACTTTCCCATCTTCTTGGAATGATCATGAGACTTACTTTGGTCCTTAAAATGTGAGCAAAATCTTCTAGGTTGAAACTACTAGAGCCAGGGGGTGATTTGTCACACTGTCCTTTTCCCTTTGCCAATGTGATTCCAAACAGTTGCTGGTCAATTAACCAGCATTCTGAGTGAAGACAACACAGAGCAGACTCAGGTGATCTGCGGCAGATGAATAGCATGAGTAAAGAATACATCTTGATTTTTTTTTTTTTGAGCCACTGAAATTTTAGGATTGCTTGTTAAGGCAACATAACCTAGTCTATTAGAACTATAATTGTAGCTTGTGTTTTCTTTGAGAAACGAGAAGGGAAATCCTAAGATGAGCCCGGAAGTGAAACTATCTTTTAAAGTCAATCTAGGTTATCTATCATACTTATCAATTTTACACATTTAGTTGAAAGCAGAAGAAATGATTACTTGTTCGCTTGTTTTAGGATTTTAATTTTTATTCACATAGCAGCAGTAATGACTCATCTATAATATTATAGAACCACTTTAAAAAAATATACAGAGTAGATGTCTTGTGTGGTGTGCTGTGTTTGTGCTGTGCTTAGTTGCTCAGTTGTGGTTAGCTCTTTGAGCCCATAGACTGTAGCTTGGCAGGCTCCTTTTTCCATGGGGATTCTCCAGGCAAGAATACTGGAATGGGTTGCCATGACCTCCTCCAGGGGATCTTACCAACTCAGAGATCGAATCCAGGTTTCCCATGTTACAGGTGGATTCTTTACCTAAAACTGGTCAACCACTTGTAGAAGAATGAAACTAGATTACTTTCTAACACCACACACAAAAATAAACTCAAAATGGATTAAAGATCTAAACGTAAGACCAGAAACTATAAAACTCCTAGAGGAGAACATAGGCAAAACACTTTCTGACATAAATCACAGCAGGATCCTCTATGATCCACCTCCCAGAATACTGGAAATAAAAGCAAAAATAAACAAATGGGATCTAATTAAAATTAAAAGCTTCTGCACAACAAAGGAAACTATAAGCAAAGTAAAAAGACAGCCTTCTGAATGGGAGAAAACAATAGCAAATGAAGCAACTGACAAACAACTAATCTCAAAAATATACAAGCAACTTATGCAGCTCAACTCCAGAAAAATAAATGACCCAATCAAAAAATGGGCCAAAGAACTAAACAGACATTTNACCTCCCAGAATACTGGAAATAAAAGCAAAAATAAACAAATGGGATCTAATTAAAATTAAAAGCTTCTGCACAACAAAGGAAACTATAAGCAAAGTAAAAAGACAGCCTTCTGAATGGGAGAAAACAATAGCAAATGAAGCAACTGAAAAGCAACTAATCTCAAAAACATACAAGCAACTTATGGAGCTCAACTTCAGAAAAATAAATGACCCAATCAAAAAATGGGCCAAAGAACTAAACAGACATTTCTCCAAAGAAGACATACGGATGGCTAACAAACACATAAAAAGATGCTCAACATCACTCATTATCAGAGAAATGCAAATCAAGACCACAATGAGGTACCATTTCACACCAGTCAGAATGGCTGCGATCCAAAAGTCTGCAAGCAATAAGCATTTACTTTTAAGCTAAGAAGCCATTAGGTTAAGGCTAAAATTTAAACCATAGTTAAGACAAGGAACTAGATCAAAATGGGGAAGTGATACCTAGTAAATCAGGTAAAGAGATATTTAAGGAAATTAATTGAGTCAGAAATCCACTCTAAATGCTATTCACCAGAGCAGGTGGTTGGAGAGATGATGTTAGAGTTTGACTTTCATGAATCTCTCTGGATGTCAACACTGAAAATGGGTTGGCATGCATTACTATTCTGGTTGCATTGTTAGGAAATGCATGGTCCTGGCTGGCTTAAATGACCCATGCAGGTCAGAGAAGTAGCAGAAGAGCCTGACTTGAAAAAGAAACCCATTGCCCAGCCAATGCAAGTACTATTATAGGGACATGAGATAAGCATTGTGAAACATGGGACAGAAAGAAGCTTAGCCTATCTTGAAGGATTGTGGAAGTTTCACCAAAGAGGCATCAAATGAGGTGATGAAGAATGAAAATCAGCTCAGTTATAATCCTTCATTCATATATAGAATTCTTCACATAAAAAAAATAAATATATGCAAGATCCATTATCATTTTTCACATACACACACACACACACACACACACACACACAGAGGCACAGCTTTGTTGGAGACCAAAGACAATTATCTATAACCTAAAGATGAGGAAACCAAGAATCAAAGAGTACAGATCTTGTCTAATATTATCCTTTAAGCAACATATTCTATGAAAGAAAAAATTTCCACTTGAAACCCTCTGTTCTTGTACAACATTCTGCCTTTCCAGGGATGTCTGATGCATTTAAATACAAAGAGTAATCTAAATGATAAAATAATGCCCTTTAAGAAAATTTAGCTATTTAACCTCTCCAAAGAATGCTAATAATTTGATAAGTAAGTAAAATTTTAAAAATCAAATGAACCGTACTTAAGATTGGCATTTTACATATATTACACCTTTTAATACAAGAATCATGGAAGGTAGTAATTATGGACATTTGTCAACATGGAAGAATTGCACCCTTGCCCTTTAAAAATCCATTTTCTTTCAAAAGCCAGAAAGGTATCTAAACCAGATATTCTGTGTGAGGGTCTCAAATGAGATATAGCAAGAAAGAAGTGCTGCTCTCCAAGACTACAATTACTGTAATGCAGAAAGAGCTCCTTGGAGCAGGAGGCTTTGATGGATTAATCAGGAGGAGGCTCTAGTTGGAAGATAGGAGATGCTCCATCTGAGCTGAAAATATTGGTCTAGGAGTCAACAAATCTGGTTCCTACTCCCAGAAGTTGCTATGTAGGGACCCTAGCCAAAATATTTCCCTTAAACTTTAAATAAAATGAAGTGTTTGATAAGTTCTGAGTTAATTAGCTCTCACAACCTCTATTGGTTTCCTGCGGCTGCTACAGCAAATTGCCACAAACTTGGTGGCTTAAAACAATTGAAACTTACTTCCTCCCCATTCTGGAGGCTAGAAGTTCAACATCAGTTTCACTGGGGTCAAGTCAGGGTGTGTCAGGTGTTGGCAGGGTCACATGCCATCTAGAGGCTCTAGAGAAAGAGTCCATCGCTTGCTTCCAATTTCTGGTAGCTGGTGGCATTTGTTTGTGGCCCAGTCACTACAGTCTCTGCCTCCATCTGCTCTTTGTCTTCTCTTTTATGTGTATAATCCTTCTCTTTTTCTCTGAAAAGGTCACTTGTGATTGGATCTAGGATCTTTCAGAGAATCAAGGATAATCTCCTCATCTTCTTTGTACCCTGACACCAAATTAAATCTCAGAGACAGAAGTTTGGGTGAAGTAGAAAAGAATAGCTTTGTTGCTTTGCCGGGCAGGGGGGGCCACGGTGGGCTCATGCCCTCAGGGCTGTGTGTCCCAACTTGTAGAGGGTGATACATTTTATGGTTGGGGTTCCAGGAGAGTGCGATCAGCTTGTGAACATTCTTCTAGGTATTCTTCTGGTGGGTTGGTGGTGAGGTGGGGAGGATCATTGGCCTTCTGGTTCCAGCCAGTCTGTGGGCATCTATATGCTTGTGGACAGCATCGGTTCAGTTCAGTTCTGTCGCTCAGCCGTGTCTGACTTTGCGACCCCATGGAGTGCAGCACCCCAGGCTTCCCTGTCCATCACCAACTCCTGGAGCTTGCTCAAACTCATGTCCTTTGAGTCTGTGATGACATCCAACCATCTCATCCTCTGTCATCCCCTTCGCCTCCTGCCTTCAATCTTGCCCAGCATCAGAGTCTTTTCCAATGAGTCAGTTCTTCACATCAGGTGGGCAAAGTATTGGGAGTTTCAGCTTCAGCATCACTCCTTCCAATGAATATTCAGGACTGATTTCCTTTAGGGTGGACTCGTTGAATCTCCTTGCAGTCCAAGGGACTCTCAAGAGTCTTCTCCAATACCACAGTTCAAAAGCATCAATTCTTTGGTGCTCAGCTTTCTTTATAGTCCAACTTCATATCCATACATGACTACTGGAAAAATTATAGCTTTGACTAGAGGGACCTTTTTTCTTTCTTTTTTTTTTTTTTTTAGAGAAGTCCCTGCCTTTATTGGAGAAGGCAATGGCAACCCACTCCAGCACTCTTGCCTGGAAAACCCCATGGACGGAGGAGCCTGGTAGGCTGCACTCCATGGGGTCGCTAGGAGTCAGACAGGACTGAGCGACTTCCCTTTCACTTTTCACTTTCATGCATTGGAGAAGGAAATGGCAACCCACTCCAGTGTTCTTGTCTGGAGAGTCCCAGGGATGGGGGTGTCTGGTGGGCTGCCGTCTCTGGGGCCGCACAGAGTCGGACACGACTGAAGCGACTTAGCAGCAGTAGCAGGGATTAGGACCACTGTTTAAGAAAGTGAAAGAAAGTATTAGTCTCTCAGTCATGGCTGATTCTTTTGTGACGCCATGGAGTGGAGCCCACCAGGCTCCTCTGTCTGTGGAATTCTCCAGGCAAGAATAGTGGAGTGGGTTGCCATTCCCTTCTCCAGGGGATCTTCCCCACCCAGAGATCGAACCTGGTTCTCCAGCGTTGCGGTCAGATTCTTTACCATCTGAGCCACCAGGGAAGCCTCATTATTCAGTACTGAAGATATTATCATACTGTTCATGAGGTTCTCAAGGCAAGAATACTGAAGTGGTTTGCCATTCCCTTCTCCAGTGAACCACAGTTTGTCAAAACTCTTCACCATGACCCATCTGTCTTGTGTGGCCCCAAGTGGCATGGTTCATAGTTTCATTGATTTAGGCAAGGCTGTGGTCCATGGGATCAGTTTGATTAGTTTTCTGTGACTGTGGTTTTCATTCTTTCACCTGATGCAAAGAACTGATTCTTTAGAAAAGACCCTGATGCTGGGAAAGATTGAAGGCAGGAGGAGAAGGGGACGACAGAGGATGAGATGGTTGGATGGCATCACCGAGCTGATGGACAGGAGTTTGAGCAAGCTCCGGGAGTTGGTGATGGACAGGGAAGGCTGGTGTGTTGTAGTCCATGGGGTCACGAATAGTTGGACACGACTAAGCAACTGAACTGACAAGATATTATCACTATTGTTATTATTATTATATTTTAAAATCTAGTGGATAAGAGGACAGGATCTTGAGCCTCATTCTGCAAATTATTGGGCAAAGTACTAAAACTTTTCTTATCTGTAAAATGGAAATAAAAACTGTCCCTATTTTATAGATTTATTATGAGGATTTGTAAGTTAATACTTAATGAAGTACTTAGAACAGTGTCTATGACAGGATAGGTGACCAGTAAAACTTTTATTATTAACTGTTACTATTTCCCAGCCATGAAAAGCCTGCATATATTGAAAGATCTTGTCTACCAAAGACAAGCCATGTATTCAGTAATATTTAATTTGATTCCTAATGTTTTATTAATCAAACACATTTATCACTGCCTGTCAGAGCTGATTCAGCAGGAGATAACCAGAGTATCCGCAGTGAGTTGACACAATACCAGCCAAAAGAACAGACTTTTAACATTTTAGCCTGTGTACTCATAGTTTGAGCCAAAATTCCAATACTGATAACACTTTGTTGTAATAGTGAAAATATCTGTTTTACCTCTAATTAGTAATTAAAACATTAGCTTTTTCTATATATAAAACCTTTAAAATCTTATTTATTTATTCATTCTTTCATTACATATTTTCTACCACTACCCAGGGAGCCGAGGCCTCTTTGAGAACTCTACCCTTAGGCAAGGTAGTGCCTTTAAGGAGGCCTTCAAAGCTTCATCATCACCTTGGAAGCTCTTCATTGGGAGCTTGTCTGGAAGGAGGCCATCTCAGGTGAAAGTTGTTAACATACAACTATAAATAGCCCTACCAGGATGCCAACTCAAGCAAGCTCAGCCATTAATCCCACTGAAATTTACTGCCACATGGGCAGAGGTGGGACAGAGGCACCTTTAGCGTCCTAAGAAGTTTTTAAGACAGACAGAAATATTCTTCTTTTACACATTATAAGCTAGGATGAGCTAATTGCCGAATACATCAACGTCCATTTGCGACTGACCCACAGCCTGGTTTAGAGCTCTGTGACAGCTTTCAGTTTCCAAAGACCTTGCCAAAAACCATGTCTCTCCTGTCCTTAGGAGGTGCACATGCCCAACCTCAGGAAAGCAGCATTATGAAAAAGAAGAAAGCAAGGCAAGTGATCCCATTTTGCAGGTGACTGCCTAATTTATCTTCATGCATGTTTGTTGGGGTTAAAGTGAGAAATTCATGTACAATATGCTATATGTGTGCCCCTTCCTCATTCTCCAGGTCTCCTGACATCTACAGGACACCGAAGCCAGGCCCTTCAACAGACGGCGGTGAGGGAGGTAGGACTCAAACCTAATAGAGACAAGAGATACGATAAATTTGCGGCTTTATTCCATGAACTATAGATAATAAGCTTTGAATGCTTATCTAATGCTAGACACTGTGATTTATAGATGATTGCTCACACACACATATACACAAAGTAAAGTGGTACACACAGTAAAGATGATGGAACTGAAGCTGTAATGTAAATATCTAAAATATACCTTATAGTGAGCAAATGGAGATAGAGGAGGTGAACTGGAATAGGATAAACTCAAGAGTCCAATTGTCCGCTGTAACACTTTCTAATGTGCTGAATTGCCAGCCTGCTTTCTTATTCTCCTTTCCCTTTCTCGTCATTTACTAGGATAGTGACCTTCCACGTTTGTCTGACTGATTCTTGGCAACTTCATCCTCTGCCTCCCCAATAATCTCTTGTTTGACTCCAGCCACCTGTTTCCCACTTCCCCACAGTACACAGCTGTAGCCAACTAGAAACAGATGAAAGTGTGACCTGTGACCTGTATTGAAGTCTTGCCTGAAGATACCAACACCTGACAATCCTATTACGAAGAGCACAGTACAAAATACAATTCATAATTCCACATTCGGATGTAATATTTTATACATCTCTTTGTCTTGTGTGGCATTTTACTGTGTTTTACTATAATCTTCTGTTCAATATTTCATTATAGTTCACTGAGCTGTAAAACAGATAAAGTTATTGAAAAGAGTCAGAAAAATGCATGTTTAGCACATGAAACTCTTGTTTAGCCACATTGCCTTGAGTTTCAATATTTCATTAGTAAAGTAGTGAGAATAAAACTCACCTTGTTAAATGGATCAGATAAGAAAATACTTTTAAAGCAGAGCACAGTAACAGGAACATAGTAAGTCCATGATAGCTCGTAGATATTTGAAAAATAATTGTGTTCTTGTTTACAAAGGTGTTTTTTTCTTTTTTAAATAAGTCCTTCACGTCTC
The DNA here is from genome assembly GCA_006410635.1 of Cephalophus harveyi. Taxonomy (NCBI): domain Eukaryota; kingdom Metazoa; phylum Chordata; class Mammalia; order Artiodactyla; family Bovidae; genus Cephalophus; species Cephalophus harveyi. The sequence continues at coordinate 143,493 of SJYT01058825.1, read as the reverse complement.
TCAACATTACAGCCTCGTCCTTTTCATCTTCAAATCTTACTCTATTACTTGGCCCATAGCAGATGCTCCATGTGTGGTAGTGAAATTGAATTTCTGAGAGTTGTTTAGACTTTAAATGAGTCCCTGGAAATTCTTTCTAGTCTAAAAATTCTTGCCCTAATCTAAGATTAATTCTTTGGAATTTGAAGAGGGAAAAAGATGGGGGATGCAAGTAGGAAAGAGAGAGAGAAAAGAGATCATCTGTGAGATATTTATCTAAATAGCCTGGCAGTGAGAGTGGCAGGCTCTCGATGGTCTCCTGGTGTGGGAGGGAAGATGAGTGGTTTCCAGGGCACCCCGGTGCTACTCCTTAAAGGAGCCTGCTGTGGCCAGAGCTGGCCCCTTTGACCCTGTTTCAATGTAGGAGGAAGGATGGGTAGAATCATAAAAGGAACACACACTCTCACACTCCCACGCAGTTCCCCTGGAAATACTGGCTCTGTTGAGGTGGTTGGCATGAGAGGATGCTTGGTGTTGCAAAAAGCACTTGAAATGTGACTTTGCTGCTGCAGCTTTGTGACCTGGGGCATATTATTTGGCCCTTTGTGCTCTTTACTCACTTGTGAAACTAGGAAAATAATGTCTACTTTGCGGGGCTATTCTAGTAGTTAAGTAATACAAAGCATATTAAAGCTATTCACAGTTTGTGTATCTATTATCCCAGTAGCTAAATCTGCTATGTATTATAGATATTTTAGGCTAAATGTGAAGAATAACTTTTTTCAGATGTTTGGTCATCTTTACTGAAAATTAACCCTTAAGTGTTGGTATCAACGTGTTTGTTATATGATCCTATCCTGTTGACCAGATTTCATGAAACCAGAGGTGGATATAAGATCTTAAATGATGCAAACTTCTCTTTCCTAAAAATATAGTTTGGAGACAAAGCTTTGTGTGTATGTGTGTCTGTGTGTGGGGAGGAGAGTGAGGGAGGGGGAGAGAGGGAGAGAATGAATTTGGAATATCCCATTCATACCTTTTCCTAGGAGTATAATCTTAGTATAATCTTATAATATTATAATACTTTCACTAGAATCCCAGTATCAGGCTTTGCTTCTAGAAAAGTCAATTCTAAATCACTTGGCATGGAATTTGTTTGCAAGAAATAACAAGCCCTAAGGTCTATGCTGGGGTCTATAAAAGCATACTGCAAAGGCCATTTTATATAGATATATATAAAATGGTCTGTAGAGTCTGATAAATTTGGGTCGATGTGCTATATTGGCTACTAACTTTAATCTTGGGAAAATTACTTAACCTCTAGTGACTCAGTTTCCTTGTCTGCAATATTTATCTCACAGGGCTATTTGCAGAGGAAACAGGTAGAGGGATCTTCCCAGATGTCCTGCTCTATCATATAAATTTCATAAGTCATAGTGTCTGTTGTGACTATTACTTCTACTACCATTGTTTCTCTGTGAATGATTCTTGTTCAGATGTTCTGCTTGAAGCTCTTTAGCTGTATTTTTTTTTTTTTTTTTTACTATTTACAATAGTGTCCTCCTGACTTACACTTAAACCAGAGTTAGAAAGTACTCTCAAAGTCAGTAGTTTAAATGGAAGCTTTACTATAAACGTGATTGGAAGAGACTGGTTGTCATGGTGATGCTTTTGCCAAAGTAATGGAGAGGTAAGTTAAATGCCAAGGGAGGCTGTAAAAGTTGCCTGTGTTCTTTAACTGCATTGAGTGTGATGGGTAGAAGAATTGCATTTATCAGACATTTTTCTCTCTTTAAAATCTTTATTTACAATGAATGCATCTTTACTCCAGTGCTGCTGTTATCCACAGTATTTTTATCTATCACTAGCAAATGTTTCTGTAGAAAGGATATAGTATCATACGGTGGTTTTGGAAGCAGACTTCCTGGATTTGAACCTGAGTTTGGCAATTTTGTTCCCAAATTTTGTCCACATTGACCAGTCTAGGACTCACTTTTCTCATATGTAAAGTATGAAGAAGGCTATATCTGATCCATATGCTTGTCTAAGTATTGTAGGAGGTAATTCATGTGAAGTAATTAGGAAGGAGCCTAGCATTTAGTGAACAATGTGTTAGTTTTACCATCAAACTGGCATACCTGTTCTTACCACTGTTCTCTTCATTATTCTAGAATAGTAGAGCTTGGCCAGTCCTAAGGGATCATTTAGTTAAATTCTATCATCTTATAAAGATAATTTACCACTTATCAACAATGAGATTGAGTCTAATTTATACATATGTGTTCATTGGACTTAGGGGACTCAGATGCTAAATGTTCCTTTAGATCTACAAGCTTCATTAAGGTTAAAGGGTATACATGTTTTCACCACTGAGTCTAAGCAGGGTGACTTGTGTAGTGTGGCACCAGGCATGAGTATGTATTCAATAAATCTCGATCAAAAGAATGAGTTAAAATATGGATAGGTTGGTAACTCAGTAATTCTTGAGTAAATGAACTGGGGCTCAGAAGTAAGGCTTCAGGTGCTATGCAATATAATACAGGGGCCTAACCTGACCTAGGGTTACATTTGAGAATATTTCCCTAAACATAGAGGATTTATTCTCCATCCTGTGGGAGGGTGTGGGTCTGTGTGTGTTGAGGTATAGGGATCAGAGGACCTTAAATGATAATCATGTAACCCTTTTATCATGAAGTACAAATGAAACACAAGCATTGATGATTAGATTTTTGTAGATGTTGCTGCTGTGATCCCTTCCTCCAAGCACTATTCTAGAAAATTAGTATTGAGATTTTAGGAATCTTCTATTTACTGCGTGCCTTTGATCAGCACCCATCTGACCCATACTATACTTTATGGCCTCAGGTTCCAGGAAGAGAAGCCTTTCGTCAAGAACTCTGATTTGAATGCTGGGTTACTTGCATTACATAAATATGTCCATAGCTTTCCTTTCCTTCTAAATTGAGTTTCTTTTACCTCTAGGCCAAAAATCTGTGCCTTGTCAATGCCTCCATTCTGTCAACATGCCTTTTGATTATCTGTATATTAATTGCTAGAGGACGTATAACATTAATCCCAGGCTGAGAAACAATCGGTTATTAGATCCCCAATCTATGCATGGATAGATTTTAGATTATCTTCTTATCTATTGTTTCTAGAAAGTGGTAAGTAAACTGTTTCATTGGTAAGAGCTATATGCCAGGCACCATGTTAAGTATTGATACTTTCATAGCCATGACTTGAATTTATCATCACAGTTGCAAGACATTTTGCACAGCTGCAAAATGCATTTTACAAATGAGAAAATAATTTTATAGGAATTAAGTAATTTGTGTAATATAAACAGGATGTGTTATCACTGGACAGTGTATGAAAACATGCACAATATAGATATGAGAGGTTTTAGCTCTTTGGTACTAGAAGAGCCGTAGGCATATTCTAATAACAGATTTGAGTTGATGGTATCAAGGAACCAAGTTCATGAAATTGAAAAATGATAAAATCAGTTTACAAACCCATTTCTTTCCCACTTCACTTCTAAAGTAGTCTTCATTGTGTCTTGGCATTACAAAGAAGAAAGTGAGAAAAATAGCTACCTAATAAGGAGTATGTCCTTGGAGTGGATTGAGGGGGTTCAGATTCTAGCGTTGCCTCATGTTAGCATTGTAAACCTTGGCAAGTCAATAAGATTAGTATACTAATAGTTACATAACAGTTTATTTTAAAATATTATTAGTCAGGGCTTCCCCAGTGGTTCAGTGGTAAAGAACCTGCCTGCAATTCAGGAGACATTCAGGCAGTCCCTGTGTGGGGAAGATCCCCTGGAGCAGGGCCTGGCAAGCCACTCCAGTATTCTTGCCTGGAGAATCCCATGAACAGAGGAGTCTGGTGGGCTATACAGTTCATGGGGTTGGGAAGAGTCGGACATGACTGAAGCGACTGATCACACACACATGATTAAACATGCAAGGTGCTTAGCATTGTATCTAAAATATAATTTGTGCTCAATAAATGACATTTATTGTTATGATAATATACTTTAGTTTTGATTAAGCTGCAAATAATTTGATTAAGTTGCAAATAAAGTGCTAATGTAGAAGGGTTTGATGGCTGCAATAAAAATACTTCTCATTTAAAATGGCAGACAACACCCACCGGTTGCTTTGGAGGACTTTCCTGCTTCCCTAATGGAAGATTAATCCCTGTCAAGGGTTTGGAAGCTGATTAAATGAGCTCATCATTTTGCCTAAGAAAGTCATTTCCTCTGCCCAGGCTTCCTGCTGAACTAGCACCTTTGAATGATACTCATGTAATATTTAACTGGTGTGGGCATTGGAGTACATTTAGTTCAAAATGATATTTTCCTTGGAGTGTACATAATCCAGCTAGAAATGTTTATTTTCATATTCTGAGCCAATTGAGTTGCAGGTTTTTTCCTCCACTCTCTGAAAGTAGTATTCTTGTGAAACCTTTCATAATCCAAAATGGTATAAAGTGAAGAACCAGTGACCTTAGGAAACGTCTTGTTAACAGATACACAAAATAAACCAAGATAAAGCACAGATGCTCACAGACACAGTTCAAAGCTACGATGGCTTGATGCTGAGAGTGGTTCCCAGGAAAGAGCTGGTAGGGAGCACTCTGCTCAGGGTGTGCACTGCCTGTATAAGAGCTCTCTGCAAAACAAATGCTGAATGCTAATTTCAATTTTTGCATTTTTATTTTTTTTGTAAAACTGAAAATCCTCTTTAGATTTCTTTGCTTAGTGAAAACTGGTGTGATGCAAATCTTTCATAAAAACGAAGTAGCATAAAGTGAATTTATAAAAGTGGAGTGATTACCACTTCCTCAGTTAATCACAAGTAGTGACTGACCTCTGTCAATAGGTCTATCCCATCTGAGTAACTCTACATATTTACTCTGTAGTTTTAAATATTCTCAACAATATTCAATCCAAAGTACTTCTATAGAATATTGATTGGTATAGGCAGATAGTTATATGATACATCAATGTTATCAACTTAAAGGCTCTGTACACTGTAAACTCACTGTAGATTCAAAGGATTAGATCTCATAGAGTACCTGAAGAACTGTGGATGGGGGTTTGTGACATTGTACAGGAGGTACTAATCAAGACCATCGCTAAGAAAAAGAAATTCAAAAAGGCAAAAGGGTTGCCTGAGGAGGCCTTACAAGTAGCTGAGAAAAGAAAAGCTAAAGGCAAAGGAGAAAATGAAAGATATACCCATTTAAATACAGGGTTCCAAAGAATAGCAAGGAGAGATAAGAAAGCCTTCCTCAGTGATCAGTGCAAAGAAATAGAGGAAAACAATAGAATGGGAAAGACTAGAGATCTCTTCAAGAAAATTAGAGATACCAAGGGAACATTTCATGCAGACGGGCACAATAAAGGACACAAATGGCATGGACCTAACAGAAGCAGAAGATATTAAGAAGAGATGTCAAGAATACACAGAAGAACTATACAAAAAAGATCTTCATGACCCAGATAATCACGATGGTATGATCACTCACCTAGAGCGAGACATCCTGGAATGCGAAGTCAAGTGGACCTTAGGAAGCATCACTATGAACAAAGCTAGTGGAGGTGATGGAATTCCGGTTGAGCTATTTCACATCCTAAAAGATGATTCTGTCAAAGTGGTGCACTCAATATGCCAGCAAATCTGAAAAACTCAGCAGTGGCCACAAGACTGGACAAGGTGAGTTTTCATTCCAATCCCAAAGAAAGGCAATGCCAAAGAATGCTCAAACTACCACACAATTGCACTCATCTCACACTTGATCAAAGTAATGCTCAAAATTCTCCAAGCCAGGCTTCAACAGTACATGAATCATGAGCTTCCAGATGTTCAAGCTGGATTCAGATAAAGCAAAGGAACCAGAGATCAAATCGTCAACATCACTGGATCATTAAAAAAGAAAGAGAGTTCCAGAAAAACATCTATTTCTGCTTTATTGACTATGCCAAAGCATTGACTGTGTGGATCATAACAAACTGTAGAAAATTCTTAAAGAGATGGGAATACCAGACCCCCTGACCTTCCCCCTGAGAAGTCTGTATGCAGGTCAAGAAGCAACAGTTAGAACTGGACATGGAACAATAGACTGGTTCCAAATGGGGAAAAGAGTATGTCAAGGCTGTATATTGTCACCCTGCTTCTTTAAATTATATGCAGAGTACATCATGAGAAATGCTGGGCTGGAGGAAACACAAGCTGGAATCAAGATTGCCGGGAGATATATCAATAACCTCAGATATGAAGATGACACCATCCTTATGGCAGAAAATGAAGAAGAACTAAAGAACTTCTTGATGAAAGTGAAAGAGGAGAGTGAAAAAGTTGGCTTAATACTCAACATTCAGAAAATTAAGGTCATGGCATCTGTTCTCATCACTTCATGGCAAATAGATGGGGCAACAGTGGAAACAGTGACAGACTATTTTGGGGGCTCCAAAGTCACTGCAGATGCTGACTTCAGCCATAAAATTAAAAGACGCTTACTCCTTAGAAGAAAATTTCAGTTCAGTTCAGTCACTCAGTTGTGTCCAACTCTTTGCGACCCCATGAATCGCAGCACGCCAGGCCTCCCTGTCCATCACCAACTCCCGGAGTTCACTCTGACTCACATCCATAGAGTTAGTGATGCCATCCAGCCATCTCATCCTCGGTCGTTCCCTTCTCCTCCTGCCCCCAATCCCTCCCAGCATCAGAGTCTTTTCCACTGAGTCAACTCTTTGCATGAGGTGGCCAAAGTACTGGAGGTTCAGCTTTAGCATCATTCCTTCCAAAGAACTCCCAGGGCTGATCTCCTTCAGAATGGACTGGTTGGATCTCCTTGCAGTCCAAGGGACTCTCAAGAGTCTTCTCCAATACCACAGTTCAAAAACATCAATTCTTCGGCGCTCAGCCTTCTTCACAGTCCAACTCTCACATCCATACATGACCACAGGAAAAACCATAGCCTTGACTAGGGACCTTTGTTGGCAAAGTAATGTCTCTGTTTTTGAATATACTATCTGCTGCTGCTGCAGCTAAGTCGCTTCAGTCTTGTCCGACTCTGTGCGACCCCAGAGACGGCAGCCCACCAGGCTCCCCCGTCCCTGGGATTCTCCAGGCAAGAACACTGGAGTGGGTTGCCATTTCCTTCTCCAATGCATGATAGTAGAAAGCCAAAGTGAAGTCGCTCAGTCGTGTCCAACTAGTAGCGACCCCATGGACGGCAGCCTACCAAGCTCCCCAGTCCATGAGATTTTCTAGGCAAGAGTACTGGAGTGGCTTGCCATTGCCTTCTCCCGAATATACTATCTAGGTTGGTCATAACTTTTTTCCAAGGAGTAAGCGTCTTTTAATTTCATGGCTGCAATCACCATCTGCAGTGATTTTGGAGCCNTAGCGACCCCATGGACGGCAGCCTACCAAGCTCCTCAGTCCATGAGATTTTCTAGGCAAGAGTACTGGAGTGGCTTGCCATTGCCTTCTCCCATTTTTGGTATAATTTTTTTAAATTCCTTATCTTTTAGAGACAAATTCTCAAATATATGTATAAAATATAAAATGTTTCTCAATTTTTCCAATAATATACGTGTGTGTATATATATGTGTGTGTGTGTGTGTGTGTGTGTGTGTGTGTGTGTATAGGGCTTATCAGGGGGCACAATGGTAAAAAATCTGCTTGCCAATGCAGCAGACAGTGGTTTGATCCCTGAGTTGGGAAGAGCCCCTGAAGTAGAAAAGGGCAACCCACTCCAGTATTCTTGCTTGGAAAGTTCCTTGGACAGAGAAGCCTGGAAGCCTATAGCCCATGGGGTTGCAAAGTCAGACATGACTGAATGAGTAAGCATGCAGGCACATACATACAAACATACATACACACACATATGTGAAATGAATGTTATTTAGAATAACTGAATTGGAGTTGATGGCAATGAGTGTACATAAGAGAAGACTGGCCAAGAGCTGATCATTCCTGAAGCAAAATATTATGTATTTGGATGTCTGATATTCTTTTTTGGTATATATTTGAAACCTCCCACAGCAAAAATAACATTGAAAAATTTCAAAAGAATCTACTTAACCTTTACCATTTAACATTCCGTGGGCATTTGCTCTTGGAGAGAACATCCTGCTACACTGAAGATTGGCAGAGATTGTAACTGATACACAGAGTCAGGTAATTCTCCATATAGGACTGCTATGGGAAAGAGAGGGAGACAAGGAGACGGAGATTAAGTGACAAGCAAATTACACCACCTGCCTTTATCCCAGCCCAAGAGCTCTACCTCCTTTCTGCTTCTCCCTTCCTACTTGGAGTCTAAAAACCAGGCTACCTTGCCTGATCTTATTCTGCCATAAATAAGATAATTCTAACCAAACTGAGAACTGTCTTCTCATATTCAGTTTGAATTATTTTGAAACTTCCAAAGCCTGGAGGTTTGGGCAACTTTTCTATAGAAGTCTCTGGAACACTGGGCTTTGGTCATCCCTTGCCAGAGAAGGAAAGTCAGCATTTACCTCTACCAATTTCTCCCAACTTTCCTGATAATAAGAGTCCTCTGGGATTTTAATTAAAAATTCAGGTTTGTTCTCTGCATATGGGAAGATTTAGAAAAACATATAGAAATGCAATTATTCATTGTGTATGTGAAATAAAGTTTAGGAATACAATTACTTATTATCATTATGAAATTCAAATTTAACTGCATCCTGTATTTCTGGCCTCCTTACTGGGATGATGTTCAGGAATTATGTTTGCACTTCAGGTTCTTTTTTTTTTTTTTTTTTTTTTTTACAATGTCTTGAGTAGAAGCTCTGAGAAGATTCCCTTTTCATTTGAGCCTATCAATCACCTTTTTAAGTGATTTTTAAATAAATCGGTAGTATAAGGGTCACCAATCTCATTGTTAGTTGCTACGTGTGATTACCATATTTTGTAGTCATAATTATGTAGATTTGTCAACATGTGTTCAAGTTCCAGTTCAGTCGCTCAGTCGCGTCCAGCTCTTTGCGATCCCATGAATCGCAGCACGCCAGGCCTCCCTGTTCATTACCATCTCTCGGAGTTCACTCAGACTCACGTCCATCGAGTCAGTGATACCATCCAGCCATCTCATCCTCGGTCGTCCCCTTCTCCTCCTGCCCCCAATTCCTCCCAGCATCAGAGTCTTTTCCAATGAGTCAACTCTTCACATGAGGTGGCCAAAGTACTGGAGTTTCAGCTTTAGCATCAGATATATTTATTTCTAACTTTTTTTATTGCAACACTAAACTCTTGATTTACAGTTGGTCTTCAAATTTTGTAGTTCATAATCATTGTCTCAATTTTAAAAAATTAGAAGGAAAATTTCACAAGGTACCCTAAAAACTATTAAAGTGGATCTCTGGAGGTGGAATTTATTGGTTCTTTTTGACCTTAAATTTATGACATCATTTGAATCAAGCTGATTGATGATACAGTGTAGTGAACCTTGACTCACAGTTTTGTCCTCAGAGGATCCTCAACTCTGGAACTTGCTTCTTCTCTTAGTCCAATGAAAAATGAGCTTCTTAGCTCCAAGGATACCTTCAAGGGGTAATGGTTTACAAAAACATCTGCCTGAGGGCTTAATAATAGGGATTAAATGATAGATGGCATTTTAAATGCATTTTCCATGTATGAATCCCAAGAGGATCAGTAATGAAAACAGTTCAAAAAGTAATACTAGTAATTACGCATACTGGTTTATAAAAAAGTATCCTCATATACTTTGAAAGTTTGACATGCCAATGATTCCCAGATTTCTAAACCCAAGGTGTGAGAAACTGATTGCCAAAAATATCGAGCTTGATTTAATAAACATCACTCAGTCCAGCTTCAAGAAACATTCAGAACTTGATTTCTCATAACTTCTATGACCTTTAGGAGCATTCTATTAAAGAAAAATGAAGCAGATTTGCTTTAAGTAATTCCAGCCTTCAGTGATAAATAGAAAGAATCCTTCACAAACATCAGAAATCTTTTCAAGTTTTTATTTTAAAAGAATCAAATGCTTTGTTGGGGGTTTTAATCATTTTCATAGATTTGGAGAAGGTTTTGTTTCCTCAGGGCTATTACTTCTGGAACAACGAGAGACGTCATACTGGGAGACCAGCCCTTTTGCAGAGTCTCTGTTAAAAAGACATACAATTTAAGACTGAGATGGTTCCTTGTTTTGGTCTGACTAGAACTTGAAACCTACTCAGATTCCATAAGATTGTGTAGAATGACTGGCCCTTGAAATCCTCATTGAACTTTTTAACCTGAAGACTTTAAATTTTGGACAAACCTCTCACCTCAAGTCCAAAAGTTTTAACTCCAAAAAAAAAAAAAACCACTATTACTCTCCTAGAAAAAGTACTCAATATTTTCTTTTCTTTTTTAGTTTTTTTTTGGTGTGTGTGTGTGTTCTTTTTTTTTTTTTTTTTTAGGTGTTTTGGTATTCCCATCTCTTTCAGAATTTTCCACAGTGTATTGTGATCCACACAGTCAAAGGCTTTGGCATAGTCAATAAAGCAGAAATAGATGTTTTTCTGGAACTCTCTTGCTTTTTCCATGACCAACCTAAACAGCATATTAAAAAGCAGAGACATTACTTTGCCAACAAAGGTCTGTATAGTCACATCTATTGTTTTCCCAGTAATCGTGTATGAATGTGAGAGTTGGACTATTAAAAAAGCTGAGCACCAAAGAATTGATGCTTTTGAACTGTGGTTTTGAAGAAGACTCTTGAGATTCCCTTGGACTGCAAGGAGATCAAGCCAGTTCATCTTAAAGGAGATCAGTCCTGAGTGTTCATTGGAAAGACTGATGTTGAAGCTGAAACTCCAATATTTTGGCCACCTGATGTGAAGAAATGATTCATTTGAAAAGACCCTGATCCTGGAAAAGATTGGTGCTGGGAGGAGAAGGGGATGACAGAGGATGAGATGGTTGGATGGCATTACCGACCGGCTCAACGGACCTCAGTTTGAGTAGGCTCTGGGAGTTGGTGATGGACAATGAGGCCTGGTGTGCTACAGTCCATGGGGTTGCAAAGAGTTGGACACGACTGAGTGACTGAACTGTACTGACACTGTAAACTCACATTTGCGTGCACGTTCACACACACACTCATTTGTACATACACACAAATATCCTATCACATATTTGTGCATAAATGTACCTTTTTGATTAGAGAATGTTTTGTGCTTGAATGTAACCCAGGTATACATTCAATTTGTAAATAATCTTGTTTTTATCTTCAGTAACTTTTCATAATTAATACAGGTCTCAATACTTCTAGAATCCCCTCCCTCATACTAGAACTAACTCTGAAATGGCTATAGAATTCTGGGCTTGTTAAAAGTGTATTCAGTGCACCCTAACTAAGGGTTCGGACATTTATATTTAGGAAGGTAAAAGAGGAGAAATAATTCAAAATGGCAATGATGTCTGTGCTTGTATAGTATTTTTTCTTCATATCCCAAAGGTTTCCAAAACAATGCCAAGAAAGACAGGCTGTGTGTTATTACCCTCAGCTTACAAATGAAGAAATTGGGGATTAGAAAATTTAAGTAAATTGACTACTTAAAATATCATATAAACGTTCCCCCCTTTTGTTTTACCACAAATGCAATGCTTCTCAAACTACTTGATTCCCCCACCCAAAATTATAAGAGTAAATGGTATACTAGAGAAAAAGGAGATCACTTACAGATTTAGATACTAATAACTAAATGCTAAGCAACCTTCTTTTTTTGGATCACTAAACACTTGATTATTAAATCCCTAATATCTGACATGCCCCTTATCCATGATGCCATTTTGAATGACATTACCATATAGCTCTGAATAACCTTTGTACTCAAAACTAGTACATGAAACATAAATTCAGTCTGTTGTCCCAGTGTTAGACTATGATGGATCACACACTCAGGGACTGATCTTAGTTTTTATCATGAAATTTATCCTCAGCTTCTTGACATACTTTCGATGCTACCACTTCCTCTGTGTAAAGCTACATATCTCTGCCTTACTTGGGTCCATAGCTGATTGCAACAAAGTGCTTATATAGGGTGAATTTAAAGAAATTAGTATGGCCAGTTTTCATTCCATCTTGTCTATCATGGAGGCAAAGAAATTGGACTGTGGAACTAAACGTTACTGAGAAGTTTTGAAAGTGCTTATTATTTATTAGGAATGGGAGTGGTGTTGTCCTGTCATGGCTCTGCTTTGCAGACAAACGTAATACTCAGCAATGAAATAAAATTCATTTACCTTTGCACTACTCTGTAATTCCTTGTGTTGCCTGCTCTTCCTGTTATTGGCTGAGGATATGGGACCATACTACTCACTCGTTCAAACATGGTAATACATGCACACACACACAACTCGGCACCAGATGGGTTCTGGTTCCTTGAAAATTGGAAATAATCTAAGCAAGTGAAAATTGAGGCTACATTAGAAATTCATGTTCTATTCAGATTTTATTCTCCCTCTCTTAAAAGTTTTCAGTTCTTGCAAATTTGTATCAGGTTCTTATTTGTGTATCCTAAAGAATTGATACCAGTAAGCTGGGGGACACATTCTAAATTCAAACCACAATCAAGTGTGTTTGAATCTACAAAACCACAACTTCAATGAAGTTACACTGCAGTTTAAAGAAGAAAGTTCATGAAAGATGTAGTGACATTGTCTCCTGACCTACACAACTCATTTTCACCTTACTTTAGTTCTTATGTGATCAAGTGAAACATTTTTCTTCCATAATCTAAAAATTTAAGATTTTCAAATGATTGTTCATTAAGCATCAAAATACTTTATTCTACAACTAAATCCTTCCTCAAAGTTTCATAAAATAAATAAACAGCGTGGTTCCATGGGTCTGTGAATACTATCATCTGTTATTTGAAGGAGAAAGACAACACAAAAGCTTGTTCTTCTTTCTATTCCACAGCTCCAAACAATATAATTTCTACTAAATAAGTGTTTGCAATTCTGCTTCTCTTCTGAACCTTTTTCCCACTACCTTATTTTATTAAGCCTTCATTATCTCTCCTTTAGACAGATCTAATGTTCCTTTAGTCTGTTATCATCAATTTTATTCTTCATCCCTGCCTCTAGGCCCATTAATCCACTTTCTTATCCTACTGTGAGAGTAGGATGACTGAGAAAAAAAACAAATGACCAGGTCACCCTTTGGTTATACAGGAAAATAAAAAGTCTGAGTTCTAAATAGATAAGGCAAAGTATCTTAGTATGGTCAAAGTCCAGCTCTCCCTCTTTATTCCCTACTGCCCTTGAGGCACAGAATAAATAAGAGTGAGTGGAAACACAGCAATTGGTAGTATGCTAAATTTTTTGTCTGTACAAAATTTACAAACAGGCAAAGATACTCTATAATTCCCTACTGGCTCAATGATAAAGAATCCACCTGCAATGCACGAGACACAGGCTCGACCCCTGAATTGGGAAGATCCCCTGGAAGAGGGAGTGGCAACCTAGTCCAGTATTCTTGTTGGGAAGATCATGGCAGAGGAGCCTGGTGGGCTATAGTCCATAACGTCACAGAGCTGCTGCTGCTGCTAAGTCGCTTCAGTTGTGTCTGACTCTGTGTGACCCCATAGATGGCAGCCCACCAGGTTCCGCTGTCCCTGGGATTCTCCAGGCAAGAACGCTGGAGTGGGTTGCTATTTCCTTCTCCAATGCATGAAAGTGAAATGTAAGAGTGAAGTAGCACAGTCGTGTCTGACTCTTAGTGACCCCATGGACTGCAGCCCACCAGGCTCCTCTGTTTATGGGATTCTCCAGGCAAGAGTACTGGAGTAGGGTGCCCTTACTGAGAGTCGGACACAAATGAAGTGACTGAACACACACACACACACAGAGATATTCTATTTATGAAATAATTTTTGACTGGTTTTTAAATTGTTAAAAATGGGGGAGGGATATCCAATGTTCTGCTCTTTCTATCCCTTTTGAAGAGCCTATAAACTGAACAATATTGGTTTATGGATGACAGATTTCACTTCATTACAGTGAAAATCCATCATGTATTGGAAGAAACAAATTTAGACAATAAGAACTCCTATAATCATTATTCAAGCATTAGTATATTTTCATATTCTCTTTTGAGGGGCTTTTCTCAATGAAAACAACAGTAAATTATCTTAGAAGTATTAACATAGCACCTGAAATATATCTCTGTAAAAGAATGACCTTCAGGTAGAAATCTTGTTGAGGGAATTTTTTTGCATCATTCAAACTCAAGCCTTTGTTAGTTAAAACAAAATGAAAGAAAAATAAATCTTGATGTGGAACATAGATTACAAAGTTGCTGGAGGGATTTAATTTGGGAGTAATTGTCTTACCTAATCCAAGAAAAAGTAATTTAGATTCACAGGGAGCAAAGGAATTATATATGACCAGGAGTGACATACAGAGAAAGCAATGGCACCCCACTCCAGTACTCTTGCCTGGAAAATCCCATGGATGGTGGAGCCTGGAAGGCTGCAGTCCATGGGGTCGCTAAAGAGTCGAACATGACTGAGCGACTTCACTTTCACTTTTCGCTTTCATGCATTGGAGAAGGAAATGGCAACCCACTCCACTGTTCTTGTCTGGAGAATCCTTGGGACGCGGGAGCCTGGTGGGCTACCATCTATGGGGTCACACAGAGTCGGACACGACTGAAGTGACTTAGCAGCAGCAGGAGTGACATAAGGATACAGTTACACATCAGTTAGAATCTGTACACACTAAGACACCTTTGCAAGAATCCTGAAACTATTAACAGACAAGCCAGAATCCCAGGATCAAGATCCCATTACTTTCTAAACTTTAGGGTTCTAATATCAGGTCCAAGAGTTATTGATAAAAACAAGGTCAATAAAATCATCACTTCAAAATAAATAAGGTTATCTTATTTATCATCTATGGCTTTTATATTACATAACTGTATGATCTCAGTCTATTAGAGGCTTCCCTGGTCTTTCAGATGGTAAAGAATCTTATTAACCTAATATGTTTAATGAAATATTCAATCTGGAAAGACCTCATTGTAAGTAAGGCTTCTACTATGACTGTAACTTTCTAATATTCTAAACTTTATGCATGAACCCTAATAAACTAATGTTATATCCTAATGCATTATGCTCTGTATGTTTGTTCCTTTGTTCATGTCTAGAATGCCTTCTCCTTGCCCCATCCTTTTTGTTGACCAAAAGAACCCCTAATCTTCTTTAAAGCCATGAGTCATTTTACCTCCTTCAGGAAGCCTTGCCTACATTTTAATTCATTCGTGGTTATATTTATAAAATGTTTGCTAGATGAATTGAAAGTGCTTATACACTTAATATTTTTATCTCAATGTCTTTGGGCTAATTATTTCTCTCATGGGAGAAGAGATTTCAGTTCTTTGCTTATGAGTAAGTTGTCAAATATTGTAAAATGAAAATAGGATTCAAACCCAACCATAAACCCTACAGTGACTGTCCAGTTCCTTATTGTACTACAGAGTATTGGGTTTGACCAACTCTGACTCTTCACGCATATTAATTTTGCCCCAATTACTTACAAAAATTTCAACTTAATTTCTTTCTTTACAATGGCTAGTCACACATATACACAACAAATACACAAAAATGAATACTTAACTAAAATACCAAAATATTATACTTTATAAATTTTGTTTTCTTTTTAAATCATTGTGAGTCTGCCTTGGGTAATGCACACCATGTGGAGCTAAAATCTACACTGCTATTATATCCACATGCATAGCCATTACTTGAAAAGAAATCTATCAGGAGCAGAGTGGCAAAGTTAAATTGGAAGGAGGATCAAGGTCTAACATCTTATATAAAATGAATGACTTTGGAATAACTGTACATTGCATTGATATTTAATATTTCACAGATGCATGTATTCTATTTGTGTGTGCTATTACTCAAATAGAAGCATTTGATGAAATTCCTCCCTCAAGGTCTGTAGGGTTTTTTAAATTTTCATGTTACAATGAATTTCTCAGGTCAAGACAGTGGTAGCAAGGGAAAAAATGGCTATGATAAAATTTTCTTTTCTAATCTTCTGCTAGAGTCAAAGTTGTCTCAATTTATCAGTCACTCTGTCCTCATTAAAATCATTCTGCCTGCAGAGCATTTTATTAGTTTCCACATATGGAAATGGAGGACATAAGGGAGACAATGAGAATAAGTCATTTTTTTGAATGCACTGATGATAAAAGCTGCCATATTGTTAATTAACTTATATAAGTTTAATAAGCAATATGAATAGAGAAATGCATAGGTAAATGCACTAATGGCTGAATGTTATTGTTCCATTTTTAAACATATATGTGTGTCTATTTGTTTTTATATTTTATATTTATTTTTCAAAAGAAATACCTAAAAATGTTAAGGTATATTTATGTCTATAGATTATGTGTTTATCCCTTTCTTAATAGTTATGTGGGAAGGCAGATTTATGGATATTGAGCTTTTCCTTGTGCTTATTCTAGTTATTTCTAAGGTTTTTAAAATTTTATTTTATTTTTGGCTGCACTGGGTCTTTGTTGCTTCTTGCGGGCTTTCTCTATTTGTGGCGAGCAGGGGCTACTCTACAGTTGCATTATGCAGGCTTCTCACTGGCTTCTCTTGTTGCAGAGCACAGGCTCTAGGCGCCCTGGCTTCTTTCAGTAGTTGCAGGGTGTGGCTCTAAGGAAAGTCAGTCAGAAGCTGTGGCATGTGGAATCTTCATGGTCCAGGGATCAAACCTGTGTCCCCTGCATTGGCAGGAGGATTTTTATCTACTTCTCCAAGATGTCCTATTATAGTTGTTTTAAATTTATATCAATTGCATAATTACCTATTTTTTAAATATATATATGTAAAGCACAGCAAGAAATTAAGCATTTAGCTTTTATATAACTTCTTCCAATGTCTACTAAACGTTTTAGTTCCTAGAAGTTTTTAGAAACTATCGATTTTAATCCTGAATATTGCTTTGTGAGGTCAACTTCAGTCTCTTTCCTACTAAATGATTTGCAATTTGGTTAAACTCACATATCTGCTAAGTAAACTTTATATCTGTATCTTTTACAAATGGAACCCAACCCATAAGCAGCTTCTTTCTTCTAAGTTTAGAAAAAGCATTCAAAATATGAATGATTCCCCTCATACCTTCCCACTATCTGAATTGAAGTCCCCATTAACTCTCATCTTAATTGCTGCAATTAAGTACTAACAGATCTTCTTGACACTTTTCTGGTCCCCTATAATCTATCACATGCTAGCTTAAAGGTTTAGCAATTCTTGAGGAGACCAATGTGGCTTCTGTTTCAAGATTGTTGCTTTAACTCTTCACTTCACCAGGTGTATTCAGCACTGGACCACTGCATGACTTGATCCTTCATTTTATTCAGGTTTTGCTTTCAGAGGACAATCATGACCAGCTTATCTGAAATACCCCATTCCTTTAAACACTGGGATTTTTCTAGTATAAACTAGTTATCCTTAACTGTTGCATTTTTGTCTTGTCGATTTAACAGTTTTTCATTGGCCTTTAGCCTTTAATCTATCATTATCATTACAAATTTTATCACAAAATGTCTCCCTACATTTAAAAAGAATTACTGAGTTATAGTTGATTTATAATGTTATGTTAATTCCTGCTGTACAGAAAAGTGATTCCGTTATACATATATACATTTTTTTTCTGAATTATTCATCCATTTATTTATTTTTGGCAGTGCTAGGTCTCCGTTGCTGCACGCAGACTTTCTCTAGTTGCAGTGAGCAGGCTTCTCATTGCGGCGGCTTCTCTTGTTGCAGAGCAGGGTCTCTCGGGCATGCCAGCTTCCCTGGTTGTGGTGCGTGGGCTGCAGAAGTTGCGGCGTGCGGGCTTAGTTGCCCTGTGGCATGTAGAATCCTCTCAGACCAAGGATCTAACCTGTGTCCCCTGCACTGGCAGATTCCTAACCACTGGTCTACCAGAGAAGTCCCATTCTTTTTCATAGTCTTTTCTATTACAGCTTATTACAGGATACTGAATATAGTTCCCTGTGCTATACAATAGGACTCTCTATTTTCTTTTTAATAGAGCTTATGTATTCCCATTCTTGTTTGAGAAGTTCCCCCCACCCTTAGCTTTTATATGTAGCCTCCAAGATTTACTTCTAACATTGCAATTCCATAATGGATCTGAAAATTACTTTGTGTTATGATGTGAAGTGAAAGCTTTAACTTAGCTTCATCCATTCACTTTTACAAATCTTCACTTCACTTTATATTTATATTTCTCCATTGTATTTGTGTTGATTTAACTGCTGATTATTGTCTGTTTTTCCTACTTGAATGTATTATACTCATGAATAAGGCATTTTGTATCTTGATCATCACCATAACATTTGAACTGCACACAGTAAGGACCCTGTAAATGTTTGTTAAATAAGTTAACAAATACAGACACTAACATCATTTATTGTTTTAATACCTAAAGTAATATTTAGACTCAGAATATACTTAATCTTTTTCCATGGGAAGTATACTTTACATTTTCATTCCATAAGTGATGGAATTGAGGGATAAGACCATGAAACCACTTGTACTTGTTAGCTGAGTGGGAAAGCTGAATATGGGATGCACAGCCTGTGGATCATAATGTCTTCTGTTGTCTTCCGTGAAAAAGTAACTTCCTCTAGGCTTTTATTACTTCAACTGAAGATAAGGAACATGATCCTGATTTCCTAAGCAAATAGTAAACCATTCCAAGGACCTCAGAATCACTGATTTTCATTACTTTTAGAATCAGTTTTGTGGAGAAGGCAATGGCACCCCACTCCAGTACTCTTGCCTGGAAAATCCCATGGATGGAGGAACCTGGTGGGCTACAGTCCATGGAGTCGCTAAGAGTCGGACACGACTGAGCGACTTCACATTCACTTTTCACTCTCATGCATTGGAGAAGGAAATGGCAACCCACTCCAGTGTTCTTGCCTGGAGAATCCCAGGGACGGGGGAGCCTGGTGGGCTGCCATCTATGGGGTCGCATAGAGTCAGACATGACTGAAGCGACTTAGCAGCAGCAGCAGAATCAGTTTCGAGTTTTCATCAGGTAGCCAGAGAGTAAAGGTTTCCATCTTCACATGAAAATTGAGGATCATGGAAAATACTCTTTAATATTGATTAGTTTAGCCTAGTGACTTTGCAGAGATTCCAGAAACTTGAATGGATCTCTCCACTTTCCCTAGTCATTCAGTTTGCCAGTCTGAGTTTATTTTTATTTTACTCTAGAGAAAATGCTCTTCTTAGTATCCACCTGAATTTTAATGGTTTGTTTGTTTGTACACAGATAAGTAGAAAAAAACAAATAGTCTTCAATTATGCTGGTATTTCCAGAAATCCAAGTCTTAGATGAATTTGTCTTAGTTATATTTCAGGTTCTTCTGACACTCTCACACACATAAAAGCAAATTTTATTCTGTTCATCTATATCTTTAATTTCAGTAATCAATTGATATCTCCTCTATCTTAAATTTACTGATATTTTCTTCTCAAAATGTCTTTTTGCTGATAATCCCATCCAGTGAATAATTAAATTACCGATATTATATTTTTATTTTTTAGATATTGTTTCTTTCGTATTTTCCATTTTGGTACATATTTTACTTTAATCCTTTGGCATAGTAAAATCAGATGTGTGAATGTGCTAAGTCGTGCCCAGTACTTTTTGATCCTATTGTCTGTAAGCTCTCCAGGCTCCTCTGTCTATGGGATTTCCCATGTAAGAATACTGGAGTGGGTTTCCATTTCTTTTCCAAGGGATCATTCCCACCCAGGGATCCAACCCATATCACCTATATTGACTCATTCCACTGAGCCACCAGGGAAGCTCCAAATAAAGTGTGTCTGTAAATTTTATCATCTCTGTCACTTTTTGGTTGACATCTTTTACATATCATCATGCTACACAAATTTTAAGTGGATCTTGGATGTTGTGAATGTTATATTCATGAGTATCTGAATTTTGCTGTTTTCCTTTAATGAATTACTGTCTGAACCACCAGGGAAGGAATTATGAGCTTTATTATGACAATATTAATTTACTCATCTGTCACCTTTAGTTTGTTGAGATTTGTCTAGGCATTTTTTAAGAGTACCTATTACTTTAGAAACTATTTAGCTCTACTACTCAAGTTGTGGGCATTTTACAGTTTCTACTGAATGCCCAAGTGAGAAATGAAAAATCTATGATGAATCAGAACTAAAAAGTCTGCCTGTGTAGTGTGATTTCTGAGAAGTATTCTGTTTACAGGACACTCATCATTCTTTGCAAGGCCTCCTGGAATTTTGCTCCATATGTACATACCTGGCTTAGTGTTTGGCAAACACAGAACAGATTCCTGTCCAGGTTTCTGGTACTCTTTCTCTGTGTAGATCTGTCTTCTCCGAAATTCTGCTCAGTGACATTCTTCAACCTCACTAACTTCTAATCTCTGTCTCCTCAACTCTGTGAAACCATTATGCTCTGCTTTGAAATTTTCCATCTTAGTTTGGAAACTGGAATGGGTTTCTAGGAAGAAAACTAGGGCCATAGCAGAGTCCACCTTCATTTCTCTTCTCTCAGAGGTAACATTTCTGCGCTGTCCGCTATCCAACATCTGAAAATAACTCTTACGTATATGATGTCTGGTCTTACACTTGTTAAGAGTAGGAAGGTGTAATGGACTGAATTGTGCCTGCCCAAAATGCATACATTAAAATTGTGATCCCCAGTGCCTTAGAATGTGGCCGTATTGGATATAAGACCTTTAAAGATGTGACTGAGATAAAAGGAGACCATAAAAGTGGACCTTAATCTATTACAACTGGTGGTCTTATACAAAGAGATAGTTAAGACACAGATGCACATAGACCAAAGGACAGCCATGTGAGGAATCAGTAAGAAGATGGCTGGCTCCAGATCAAGGAGAGAGACCCCACAAGAAAGCAAACCTGGCTACACTTGGATCTTGGACTTTGATACTGCACTTCTGCACTTTGATCTTGGAGTTCTAGTCTCCAGAACTGTGAGAAATACATTTCTATTATTTAAGCCACACAGTCTGTGGTATTTTGTTATGGTAGTCCCAGTAAACTCATGCAGGTTAAGTCAGATTTTCATTACTCCATCCTTTCCAACAGAAGAGTGCCTTAATAACATTATAAATTGCCCAATATCATTTAAATTATATCTTAAAAATCAAGCATTCCACATATCACCTAGATGCCGCTAAGAAGATTTATTTGAGGAAACACAAGTGTTGTAACTGTTAAATTGGATTTTGTGCAATCTTTTTTATTTGAATGATTCACAGTATCTTATTATACAACATAGCCTTGTTTCAGTAAATCAGTGAGAAAAAAGCAAATGGCCTTTCCTTCCTCTAGCATTGAGCACTACAGCAACTGTTGTGCATTTTATAAATGAACACTTTTTCCATGAAAGGAAAACTGCAGCAATTTCCTATATGTCCACTGAATCCTAAGGATGATGTAAGTTATGGTTATATATTATTAACTTTTAAATACACATGACACTGTATTTTTCACAGTGCCCGCCTTACTAGATGATGGAAATGATCAAATGAGCTTCTTAAATGGACTAGTAAATGAAAGAACTAAGATTCTTACCAGTTAACCTTCCTGTTTCTGTGAGCTCTCAGTCTTTTTCCACATTAAAGGGGATAATTTCATCATTTTGGGTGAGGCTGCTGTTCTTTCCCCATATGAGCATGGCCAGTGGGATATTTAGAAATTTTCATTTGTTTGTTTATGCTAAGAATGATCAAAACTTATTTTAACAAATGCTTTTGTAAGCCTTTACAAATTAACCAATGAATACAAGATTTTGTTAAGAAAACTATTTGTGTACTTTGAAATATTTTTTGTTTTGCTTTATAATATATGTGGGAAACCTTGGCAGATGGGTATCGCAGACACAAACTGCATGGACATGCCCACTGTTTCTCTTAATATTTCTGAATAGATTATTGGTTGGTTTTTGGTTTAGTCACTAAGTCGTGTCCAACTCTTTGGACCCCATGGACTGTAGCCTGCCAGCCTCCTCTGTCCATGGAATTCTCCAGGCAAGAATACTGATGTGGGTTGCCATTTCCTTCTGCAGGGGATCTTCCCAACCCAAGGATTGAACTTGGGTTTCCTGCACTGCAGACAGATTCTTTACCAACTGAGCTATTAGGTGAAACCTATTTTACCATAGTTGAATTGTGAATTTGTAAGACATTAAAAAATTTTAAAGAGTTTTCTACTCATAGAGTAACATTAATAATAAATACCGTGTTACCTGGACTGTTAAGATACTTTGAACAAAAGCTTTGCTTTGGAAATACATATGTTGTACTCAAGCTGAATCAGATTTAGCTTTTGTTTAACAGATGGACAAGTTCTTTCAAAATGTTAATCCTAGCTCAGAATTCTCACTGACTGCTGTCATCTCAAGTCTTCTTTGATTCCCTGAAGAATACATGTGCCCAAACTTAGCATTTATCTGACTCTGAAAGGAGTGAAATGGATTTCAGGAAAATTTAATTAATGATGTTTTAAAGGAGAAGATAAATTTATTATCATCAATGCACAGATTTTTCTGATGGCAAAATCACCGGCTACAAACATGACATTTTCACAATGTCAGTGAGCATAAAGAGAGCCTAAATAGACTTGCCATGAATGAGGGCACTGGGACAAGTCCTGAATGCCCCCAGATGACATAAGCTACACTCAAATAATCTTGGTGCCCCATTAATTACAAAGGGCTGAATAGAATTAGCAATGTATTCATTAAGACAAACATAAAATATTAGAATATGTTATATCATGATATAAGGGAATGTGTTAAGATTAAATGAGTAGACATCATAATGCCATGTCCCCCTGTCTGGAACACCATAATAGAATGCTTCACAAACATTTAATGAATGAGTCTTCACTTTCTTCAAGTAGTAAATGGAAATTAAATCAACACCAGCTTGTAAGTAGATGGTGGTGGTTGATGGTAGCTTAATAAATCAGTTGTGTCCAGTTCTTTGTGACCACATGGACTTTAGCCCTCCAGGCTCCTCTGTCCATGAGATTTTCCAGGCAGGAATACCGGATAGTTTATGTCAATACCAAACATTCCGATAACTAACTGAATGATCTTTGACATAATAGTGAACTTCATGTCATGAGCTTATTTTCTTATCTATAAATTTTTTTTTGTTTGTTTTCATTCAAAATACTAGTTTCTCAAGAAAGTATTGTATGTTCAGTAAAATGAGCTGAGAGAATTCTAGTTAATGTATTGCCCATTTGGAGAGTCACCAAAATCACTAAAGCCCTCATAAATATCCTGATGGTAAAGACATATATTGCATGTTAGATAAAATTTTTCAAAACTTATTTAACAAAGAATCCATTTTTATTTACTTCTATAATATCTATTACTGATCCATTAAATGCAGCACAAAGAGGAACAATTTGCCAAGACTCTTTCCAGAAGATGTATTCTGAGGTACTCTATTTCCCACATGATTCAGTATGTTACAAGACTCCATTGGATGGTCAGTAAATGAAAGAAATTGTTTATTTCCCAATCTTCACTGGTGAATATTCCTTAGTAGCTTTGCAAAGTTGTTGGGGTTTTAGACTTTGAGCTCCATTCTTCAGAAAACCCAGGCCAAAAATTAAAAATATTCTCAAAATGGCTCATAGAACAAAGTATAAAATGCAAAACTATAAAACTCCTAGAAGACCATACAGGAGAAACTCTCTTTTGGTCTAGAGATGAGTTTTTAGATATGACAGCAAAGGGGGTGAAGGAAATAATAAGTTAAAATGTCATTACATATTTTTAATTGTTATGAAAAATATTGTCAAAGGATTAAAATACATACCATGGACTAGAAGAAAATATATATTTGATAAAAGAGCTGTTATCCTGAATATACACATTACTCTTAAAACTTAATCATAGGACAATAATTCAGTTTTAAAATGAGCAAAATATCTGAATCTCACCATAGAAAATATACACATGACAAATAGACATATGAAAAGATGCTCAACATTATATGTAGTTAGAGAACTTCAAAGTAAAAGACAAACTAGATACTACTACACACATATGGCTAAAATTTAAAAAATTGACAGTACTAAATGCTAAGAAGGATGTGGAACAACATGAATTCTCATTCATTATTGGTAGTAATACAAAATGGCGCAGCCACTTGGGAAGTGAGTCGGTAGTTCTTGGAGAACTAAATATCTTACCATAGTATTCAGCAGTCATGGGCCTTAAACTTTGACAAATGAATTGAAAACTATATTCACACAAAAGCTGTACATAGATGTTTGTAGCAGTTTTATTCATAATCACCAAAATTTAAAGGAAACTAAGAAGTCCTTCAATAGGTTAATGGATAAAATCAGGCAAGTTCAGTTCAGTTCAGTCACTCAGTCGTGTCTGACTCTGCGACCCCATGAATTACAGCATGCCAGGCCTCCCTGTCCATCACCAACTCCCGGAGTTCACCCAAACTAATGTCTATTGAGTCGGTGATGCCACACAGCCATCTCATCCTCTGTCGTTCCCTTCTCCTCCTGCCTCCAATCACTCCCAGCATCAGAGTCTTTTCCAATGAGTCAGCTCTTTGCATGAGGTGGCCAAAGTACTGGAGTTTCAGCTTTAGCATCAGTCCTTCCAATGAACACCTAAGACTGGTCTCCTTTAGGATGGACTGGTTGGATCTCCTTGCAGTCCAAGGGATTCTCAAGAGTCTTCTCCAACACCACACTCCAAAAGCATCAATTCTTCTGTGCTCAGCTTTCTTCACAGTCCAAATTTCACATCCATACATGACTACTGGAAAAACCATAGCCTTGACTAGACGGACCTTTGTTGGCAAAGTAATGTCTCTGCTTTTGAATATGCTATCTAGGTTGGTCATAACTTTCCTTCCAAGGAGTGTGTCTTTTAATTTCATGGCTGCAATCACCATCTGCAGTGATTTTGGAGCCCCCCCAAATAAAGTCAGCCACTGTTTCCATTGTTTCCCCATCTATTTGCCATGAAGTGATGGGACCGGATGCCATGATG
>SJYT01058825.1:95901-109841 GCA_006410635.1 Cephalophus harveyi | reverse complement strand
CTCAGTTTTTCTACTTCTTTTGTCCATTTTTGTGTTTTGTTTTTGAAAAAAATTTGTCCATTTCACCTAAATTTTCTAATGAATTGTTCATAATAATTATAATAATTGTTCATAAAACTTACTATAATTGCTGCCTATAGGATTTTTGTTATTTTCTCATTCATAATACCAGTTATTTGTGCTTTTTTTCTCTACCACTAATTTCATTCCAACTTTTGTAGATTTTCACTTTTACATGTGTGTTCTTCACTTCATTGGGTCTTGCTCATATTTTCATAATTTCTTTCCATCAAATACATTTAGTAGCCATTCAGAGGAAATGGCAACCCACTCCAGTATTCTTGCCTGAAGAATATCATGGACGGAGGAGCTTGGTGGGCTACAGTCCACGGGTCGCAAAGAGTCGGACACGACTGAGCGACTTCACTTTCACTTTCAGATTCATATCATGATTTCTTTTGTGTCCCAAGGTTTTTTAGAGTTCTACTGCTAGTTAACTAATATTTGAGGGGTTTGAATGTACTTTTTTGTTGTAGATATGTAAATGTAACCCATTGGTTTAGGATGTTAAATTATGCATGATTTTAATCCTTTAACAGTCCTTCAGATTCAGTTTATATATATATATATATATATATATTCAGCTTTATTAATCTGTAATTGACATACAGCACTGTATAAATTTAAGGTGTACAACATAATGCTTTGAGTTACATACATCATGAAATAATCACAGTAACTTTAGTCAATATTCATCATCTTGTATAGATAAAAAAATAAAAGAAAAAACTTTTTTTTTCTTTATGACGAGAACTTTTTTTACTCTCTCAACAACTGACATATATAATATCACAATATTAATTATTTTTATCATGCTGTACATCACATCCCTGGTACTTCTTTATCTTATAATTGGAAGTTTGTGACTACCTTCATTCAGTTCTCCGTGTCCCCCACCTCCACTTTGGTAACCACAAATCTGACCTGTATGAGTTTATTTTTTAAGTATAATTGACCTACTATTCTATTTTAGCTCTTAGTGTCCAGCATAGCAATTCAATATTTCACCATAATAAGCCTAGTTACCATATGTCATCATTTAAAGATACAGCATTATTATTGAGTATATTCCCCATACTGTACATTTCATAGCTGTGACCCATTTATTTTGTAAATGAAAGTTTGTACCTCTAAATCTTCCATACCTTCTTCTCTCCTCCCTCCCACCCTTTCCCTCTTTCAACTCCCTAGTTTTTCCTTATATATATATTGCTCTGTTTTTGTTTTGTTATGTTTATTTGTTTCGATTTTTAATTTCCATATGTAAATACAGACATACAGTATTTGTCTTTCTCTTTGAAATAAGTGACTTATTTCACTTAGCATGATACCCTCTAAGGCCATCTGTTGTGTTGCAAATAACAAGATTTCATTCTTTTTTCATGGCAGAGTAATTGGGTAAAATTCCATTTTATACATACACACAGACACATACCTACACGCCACATTTTCTTTATCTATTCATCTATGATGGACAGTTATGTTGCTTCCATATCTTGATTCTTGGCTATTGTAAATAATACTGTAATGAACATAGGGGTGCATGTATCTTTTTGAGTTAGTGTTTTCATATTCTTTGGAAACATATCCAGGGATGGAATGGTTGGATCATAACGTACTTCTATTTTTAAACTTTTTGAGGAACTTCCATACTGCTTTCTGTATTGATTACACCAATTTACTTCCCATGAACAGTGCACAAGGATTCTTCTTTCTCCACATCCTCACTGATACTTGTTATTTTTCTTTTATCATTTTGATAATAGTCCTAACAGGTGAGGTGACATCTCATTGTGGTTTTAACTTACATTTTCCTGATTATTACTGAAGTTGAACATCTTTTCATGTGCCTGTTGGTCATCTTATGTCTTCTTTGGAAAAATGTCTGTTCAAGTCCTTTGCCCATTTTTAAAACCACATTTTTTGTTTGTTTGTTTATTTGATGTTGAGTTGTGTTATATTAATCCCTTATCAATGTATCTTTTGCAAATGTGTTCTCCTATTCAGTAGGTGCTCTTAATTTTGTTGATAGTTTCCTTTGCTGTACAAAAGGTTTTAATTTGATACAGCCCTATTTGTTTATTTTCGCTTTTGTTTCCCTTGCCCAAGAGTCCTCACTGAGAGTTGGACATGACGAGTGACTTCACTTTCACTTTTTCTTTCACTTCCCCTTACCTAAGGAGATCTATCCAAAAAATATTGCTCTGACCAACATCAACGTACACACTGCATATATTTTCATCTAGGAGTTTCATGACTTCGGATCTTACATATAAATCTTTAATTCATTTGAACTTATTTTGTATATGGTGCAAGAAAGTAATCCATTTTGATTCTTTTGCATGCAGCTGTCCAGTTTTCTCAACATCACATAGTGAAGAAACTGTTTTTTCCTCATTGTATATTCTTGCCTCCTTTACTGTAGATTAATTGACCATATAAATGTGGATTCATTTCTGGACTCTTTATTCTATTCCACTGATCTACATGTGTTTTTGTGTCAGTACTATTTTAATTACTGTAGCTTTATAGTATAGTTTGAAATCAAGGCTACTTGATATCGCTAATGTTGTTTTTCTTTCTCAAGATCTTTTTGGCTATTCAGTGTCTTTTGTGTTTTCATACAAGTTTTAAAATGTTTTATTCTGGTTCTCTGAAATGCCATTGATGTTTCATTAGGGATTGCCTTGAATCTGTAGATTGCCTTAGGTAGCATGGTCGTTTTAACAATGTTAATTCTTCCAATCCATCTGTAAAACATATCTTTGTTTAACTTATCAAAATATCCTTAAGCATTATCTATGTTGTAGCATTTGCCATGATATCCTTTCTTTTTAAGGTTGAATGATAATAAATGCAAATACTACATTTTAATTACCCATTCATCCATTGGTATATCCCAAATTACTTCCATATTTTAGTTATTGTGACTATTGGTGATATGAACATGTATGTACAAATATTTCTTTGGGATCCTGCTTTCATTCTTTCAGATATTTTGTCATTGTTCAGTTGCTGAGTCATGTCCTACTCTTTAAGACCCCATGCACAGCAACACAGCAGGTCCTTCACTATTACCCGGTGCTTGTTCAAATTCATGTCTAATGAGTCAGTGATGCTATCTAACCATCTCATCCTCTGCCTCCCTCTTCTCCTTTTGCCTTCAATCTTTCCCAGCATCAGAGTCTTTTCTAATGAGTAGACTATTTTGGGTGTATACTCATGCTCTAGGCTGAGTGTTTGTACCCTCTAAAAATCATGTGATTAATTCTTAATGCCCATTGATGATATTATGGGGTGAGCCTTTTAGGGGGTGATTAGGTTATGAGGGCTCTGCCCTCATAAATGAAATTCATATCCTTATAAAAGTGGTCCAAGAGAAATCCCATGTCCCTTATGCTATATCCACGTGTCTTTTTATTTCTATAAGTTTTATATTGAGAAAAGGAACCATGGTTTCATTGGATTTTTATGGCCTTTTGACAGCTACTTGTGACTAGCTTTGACTGGCAAATAGAAATTACCTCTAGTAGCGTTAGGAGCAGTTGACATGGAAAGTGAATCTTTTATTGTAGAGGAGGTTTTTGTTTTGTTTATTTTTATGATTGACTGTATTATGCCCCTATTCCTTGTTTACTATTTCAACTCAAAGTATTTACATGATTGCATAGTGCTTAAGTCACTTTCACTAGTGGAAATGAAAAATGCAGAAGGCTTGCCATTGGTTGGAAAAGTTGGCATTATATGAGGCAGGGCAACATATTTTTGCAACTCTATTTCAGACCATGCCTTAAGCGCATTTTAGACATGTCATCAACATTAATCTCCAAAGCAACCCTGTGAGAGGAGTGATGCTAATTTCACCCTATATGTAAGGAAATGGATCAAGAGACATCAGACCTCCCTGCAAATTACCAGATCTGTTTCACTTGAAAGTCTGTGAATTTTCCACAACAAATTGCTAGCAGAAGTCCGCTCATGGGACACTGTCTCTGCCCTTCGTCTACTCAGTGTCTTCAGGCCAGAAAGGATTTATAGGGAAAATGAAACGACCTCATATCCGATACAAAAAACAGTGGGACTGCTTTGGCAAAATGTGGTGGACATATTTGTTTGATCCATTTGTAGGGTATCTTCATGCTCATCTGCTCATTTAACCTTAGGACACCCCTAGACCATGAACCATTCTGGTTAAATAAAGTTTCTAAACCAGCCCTTAGTATTCAAAAAATTTGTTTTTATAGACAATCTTTGGGTAGCAAAAAACACTTTTTTTCTAATGTTTCAACTCTAATCTTACAAAAAGAGCCTTCTATAAATAAGACCAATATTTCATTTCCACCATAACCTAAATGTTTTTCTAATAAACAATACATAACCTATCATAGAAACTAAAAACTGCATATAGTATTACAATCAAAACAAATAAAAACAAATTTTACTTTTATTTACATTTTTAGTTGTTTTATGTACTTTCTTTATGTAAAGTCTATATTTACACAGATGAAATTCAATTAGATTTTTATCATCTTTTGTTTCCTTACGTTTGACTCAATTTAATGGCTACCTAGGATCCTCCAACACGAATATATGCTACTTCAGTTATTTATTCCTCAGTTATTATGTATTTAATGATTTCCATTTTTGTGAATCCAAAGTTGAAATAAATGTCTTTTATATAAATATTTCTCCTGATTTCACAGTATGTTTATATATTATATCTATAGATAAAGTTTCTGAGTCAGGGGAAACATTATGTTTTATTTGTTCATGGAAATTGTGCATTCTATAAAACTATGGGTATAAATTTTAGTTTGGTATCTAAAAACTAGGCTTTGACATGTTGGAGAGTGGAGTGGTAAAAAATCAACAGAGAAAATGGGGTTCTCTGAGGAAGGGATAAATGGATAAGTGACATTGGTCTTCTCTATAACCTTGAAATCTGCAAACATAGACAGTCATCTGCCCTATCTTATGAAAGTGATGAGGTTGCCCAGGACAGGTCCTGGTACATGCTAAGAGTAAAACCTATCTGCTTTGATTTTTTTCTTCCCTATCCCAACAACTTGTATCAGACAACACCATAGTCCTGGCCTTCTGTTCTTAGCTCAGACCTCCCTTTCTCCTTCCAAAAGTGCATGCTGAGCCTCACCTTCTGTAGACAATCAACAACTACCTTCTCTCCCTTTAGGGGAATTGCTTTGCTTTGCTTTGAAATTGCAGGAAAGCCTTCATTTAATGTTTGCATTTGGTTGAAAAGCCTGAGAAGACTCAGCAAGGACAAGCAAATGAATATAAAATAGGGAGGAGAAAAGGGACGGAATAAGAAATAGGATTCAGTGGCACTGTTTTTTTCTTTTTTTTTAAATTGGAGAAATAGACATGCTACCCACATGTGTAGGTCACAAACTCAGAAATTCAAAGATGATGATTCTGAATATCAAAGTAAAAGTTATTCAGACAGAATATAGATGTTTCTCGTTTATATGGGTGATTTCTCTGACTTAAAATGCTGACTATCTTCAGGACAGTTGTCTTCAGTTCTCTGTTCATAGGTGCAATTATAATGAAAAGGAAAACTGTGACTATTTGTTGTCACAGTTTGGTATGACTTTCAGAGAGGATAACCCATTTAATCTTTATGAAGTCCAGTAGGAATTTCTGTTCTCAACTTTAGGCAAAGAAATAGAACCATGTTAAGTAAGTTGGCCCAGATTTTCATTACTGTCCCTGGTACTTTTAAAAATATTAGCCATGTAGTAATATCTAGCAAAAACATTATTTGTAGGCATATACTTAGAAAAACATATCAGATGTTAATTACAGCGTTGTGTTTCATAACAAAAAGCAGAAAGAACAAATATACATTAGTTACTGTCGGATATGGATTTTAAAGTATGAGATATTCATTGACTAGAACCCTGTGCTGAAATTAAAATGTGTAAACTGAAATTATATGAACCAAATTCCTCAAATTATACCCAAATTATTTACCAAAAAGCAAGATACTGAATGATTTATGCTGTATGATAATGTTATATGAAGTTTGAGTACATAAAGATAGTTGAAAATATAGATTGCTCGCTGCTGCTAAGTCGCTTAGTGAAAGTGAAGTGAAAGTGAAGTCGCTCAGTCGTGTCCGACTCTTTGCGACCCCATGGACTGTAGCCTACCAGGCTCTTAGGTCCATGGGATTTTCCAGGCAAGAGTGCTGGAGTGGATTGCCATTTCCTTCTCCAGGGGATCTTCCCGATCCAGGGATTGAACCCGGGTCTCCCAAAGTGCAGGCAGACACTTTACCGTCTGAGCCACCAGGGAAGCCCGCTAAGTCGCTTATAGCTACTTAAATGCTTATAGCTACTTAAGTAATACTAGTATAACAAACGTTTATAGGGATGGAACAGGAAAAAAAAAATCAGGAAAGTGATTAATTTTGAGTAGGGAAATGGGGATAGAATCAAAGAAAATTTACAGAGAAAGTCTCTATTCTGTTTGAATAACCATGAAACCAATGGTAAAATCTTACAATTTTATTTAGTTAGGCTGTGGCACTCAGACATTTACTGTATTATTATTTTCAAATAATTATTGAGTACATAAATGATTGGAAATAAAGCAATGAAGGAATGTAAGCAATATGTCTCAAATAGAAAATAAACAATTTGAATATGAATTACATTTTTTCCATTAAAATGAGGATGTCTTGATTCTATCCTATGTAAAATAATTTGTATCTGTGGGACTAAGCCTAGTAGAAAGAACTCTCATGTGCACACACACATCACATACACAACATCATTCCTGAGATGTGTTTTGAGAACCATTGGTCTGAAAGAACATTTATTGACTTCTCTGGAGCCAAATAAAAAAATAAATATTTCCCCAAGGATATCTTGGATTATCTACTCAACCTAATTAATAAAACAAAGTGATATGAAGAGAACAAATAAAAACTAACATGGTTTCGATGCTAGCTTTGACTTTAACTTGCTGTCCTGAGTAGATACTTAAACTTGTTCTCCCCAGTTTCCTGTGCATAAACTGATAGCAATGGAATAAACCAACATAGCACTTTCTTTTAATGCTCTTCCAGCTAATCTGAATTATCCAGCTTCTTCTAATATTAAACAGTGATTATATCAGATCATTCACTTAATTGAATACCTTTGACTGTTGAACAACACAAGATTTAGGGACACCCACCCTCCACACAGCCTATAATTAATAGTCGGACTGGTTGTCCCTGGTTGGGATATATGTCCCTCATATCCCTGGTTGTGCATGTGTGGACCCGAAAGTACATGGTTTTGATTGTTGTAAAAAACTGCATGTAAGTGCATACATGGAGTTCAAATCCATGTTATTTAAGGGTTAACTGGATTTACTGGCTACCTAACACACACCAAGCACCGTTTTAAAGCTCAGTCCAGTCCTTACTTTAGGGCTGTCCTAGGACCACAGGTGGGATTATGTGGTGCTGATCTTCTCAGCATCAAAGAAAGGCCAGAGTATATAAAAGGCCCATACATAATGTAAGACATAGTCACAACAAATTATTGTAGTAATCTAGAAGACATAAACATGTATCTCTTCTTTATAGACAAGGCAGCTGAGGCTCAGTTATGTTAAATAACTGTTTAGTTATAAAGCCATAATATGGCAAAGCCAATATTTTAATTACATCCTGCAAGTTGTAAACCCAGGCCCCTTTTTGTGGTTAATTAGGGGTGTAGTGGCCTTAATAATTCTCCCAATCTGATACTGATGGATTCAACTGTCTGGCAGTTGTCATCCTCTGGTACTAGCCTGGGGCCTTAGTTAACCACAACTGAAATGCCATGCTCTTTGAAAATATTTCTGATATTTCCATTGTTCGACATTTTGAGTTTCTCCTCCCCCAAGAGTATCATGTTGGACTCTGATTCAACCTTGGCTAAGATATCTTCTGTCTTTGTGGAATGAGCACCTTGCCTCAGAATTCTTTATTAATCACTAGATTTGTATCCTTCAGTTACATTTGGAACAGAAAAATCCTAATTATGACCCCAAGTTGTCCTTTCAAAGTAACAAAATAAAACCCTAATCCTTGGAGCTCTCACTCTAATATGGGAGGGAAAATAGTATATAATTCCTAGCACAAGCCTAGCACAAGTCAGGGCATCAACATGGTCTAAGGCACAGGGTAGGAGCTCCTTCCTTTTAGTCATCCAGGAAATTGCTCAGTATAGCTAGTTTGATCCTCTGTCCTACAGGGCATGCCAACATGCCCTTCATTCTCACCATATAACATTCTTGCAAAGCTGTTGATTTCAACTTGGCCAGGAGAGCTCAAGGAATCTTAATGGATCTGAGAAACCATGGAGATTATGATTTTGAGGAGAAAAAAAATAGTGAAAAAAAGCGACAGCCCTCTCCATTTTCCACTGAGGGTTATTTCCTGATGCCTGGTCAGCATCTTAGTTCTCTTTCCTGTCAGCTGGCTACAGGATCTCAGCCCATCCTGGTAGTTGCTCCCATTCTCGTCTATGTTACCTCCCTAATTATCAGCTTAGATGTGGAGTCTCCATTATTTTCCAGGGGAGAAGAAAAGGAAGTGAGAGACCTTTTTCCCCCATACATAAAACATATAAACATTCCAATACCTCACCCAGATTTGCACCAGGCCAAATTCTACCCATTTTTTGCTCTCTTCACAAATAGTAAGCATCTGTGAAGACTTCCATGATCACGCTTAACCGTATGTATTGCACCTTATTGTAATAATTGTGTTATTAAACAGTTTGTTTTGATGCCTCATTTCAGAATTGCAAACATTTTGAAAACTGAGGACATGCCTTATGTACATTCATAACCCCAAAACTAAACATAATGCAAAAAAGATTATATATTTACTTTTGTTGAGGATTTCAAAGCAACCATAATCATTTTCTCACTTATAAAATCTGCTTACTGGAAAATTCACATCCACTTATGTTGTGTAGACAATTAATGCTCATAACTTCGAAGAGACAAACTTCAAGCAAAAAAGGATCATATATGGGTTCAGTTCAGTTCAGTCACTCAGTCATGTCCAACTCTTTGTGACCCCATGAATTGCAGCATGCCAAACCTCCCTGTCCAACACCAACTCCCAGAGTTCACTCAGACTCATGTCCATCGAGTCAGTGATGCCATCCAGCCATCTCATCCTCTGTCGTCCCCTTCTCCTCCTGCCCCCAGTCCCTCCCAGCATCAGAGTCTTTTCAAATGAGTCAACTCTTTGCATGAGGTGGCCAAAGTACTGGAGTTTCAGCATCAGTCCTTCCAAAGAACACCCAGGACTGGTCTCCTTTAGAATGGACTGGTTGGTTCTCCTTGCAGTCCAAGGGACTCTCAAGAGTCTTCTCCAACACCACAGTTCAAAAACATCAATTCTTCGGTGCTCAGCTTTCTTCAAAGTCCAACTCTCACATCCATACATGACCCCTGGAAAAACCATAGCCTTGACTAGATGGACCTTTGTTGGCAAAGTAATGTCTCTGCTTTTGAATATGCTATCTAGTTTGGTCATAACTTTTCTTCCAAGGAGTAAGCGTCTTCTAATTTCATGGCTGCAGTCACCATCTGCAGTGATTTTGGAGCCCAGAAAAATAAAGTCTGACACTATTTCCACTGTTTCCCCATCTATTCCCCATGAAGTGATGGAACCAGATGCCATGATCTTCGTTTTCTGAATGTTGAGCTTTAAGCCAACTTTTTCACTCTCCTCATTCACTTTCATCAGGAGGCTTTTTAGTTCCTCTTCACTTTCTGCCATAACGGTGGTGTCATCTGCATGCTGCTAAGTCGCTTCAGTCGTGTCCAACTCTGTGCAACCCCATAGACAGCCTCCTACCAGGCTCAGCTGTCCCTGGGATTCTCCAGGCAAGAACACTGGAGTGGGTTGCCATTTCCTTCTCCAATGCATGAAAGTGAAAAGTGAAAGAGAAGTCGCTCAGTCATGTCTGACTCTTAGCGGCCCCACAAACTGCAGCCTATCAGGCTCCTCCGTCCATGGGATTTTCCAGGCAAGAGTACTGGAGTGGGGTGCCATTGCCTTCTTCTTCTTCTCATCTGCATATCTGAGGTTATTGATATTTCTCTCGGCAATCTTGATTCCAGCTTGTGCTTCTTCCAGCCCAGTGTTTCTCATGATGTACTCTGCATAGAAGTTAAGTAAGCAGGGTGACAATATACAGCCTTGACGTACTCCTTTTCCTATTTGGAACCAGTCTGTTGTTCCACATCCAGTTCTAACTGTTGTTTCCTGAACTGCATATAGGTTTCTCAAGAAACAGGTCATGTGGTCTGGTATTCCCATCTCTTTCAGAATTTTCCACAGTTTATCGTGTTAGTTATAATTTTTTTAAATTTTAACAAAGATGTTATAAATGTATTCTGACTTCATAGTAAAGCAAAAACCTTCAACTTCTGGCTTCTGCATTTAGTTCTTGGGATGAATGCCATAAACTTCTAGTTTTGTTTCCAGGATACATTTCACCTATTTTCCCCCACTGATATTATAACTCCTTCCATAATTCTGGCCAAGTCTGTTCTCAGTGCCTTGATAGCTAAGGTAGTGGAGAATAGTTGGTGACCACTAACTATAAAGGGACCATTTGCAATTGGAGACATTTTTTGGTGACATTTCACTGGGACTCTATCTCTTAGAATAAACACATCTTAGCGGGGGGGGAAAAAAACTACATCTAATAGTAGTAACTAAATAGATGTCTTAAGACTTTCTCAAAATAGCATATTGAGGACATGAGAAATCACATAAAATCCTTCCGCTGTGCCAGAATTGTGTAAAACACCACATACATCTTCTCTGTTTCTTGTAGAGCCTTGTGATATGGGCCTTATTAAATTTGCTCTACAAGTAAACTGAGATTCAGAGTCAGTTCAAGTGATATTCTAAGACTAGATGACAAAAAGTGGCAGAACTGTGAACATAGTTTGGTTTTCTTGCAGACTGAGATTCAGTACTTTTTATTTCTCATTTAGGTCTAAGCTCCTGAAAAAAAGTCACTCTCCTAACCTTACAACAGTGGCAGTGTTGGTGGCCACAGTCCAATAATGGTTGCTGGTGAACAATTATAGGCACCCTGAGACATAAGAGGAATGAGTAATAGAGTTTATGATGGGAACCACCCTTGTGTTTTGCTACAAGCTGACTCTGGTACTTTCTTGGGTGACCTTTGTTGGCTATGCCAAGGGGTTTCCTTTTTAATGCTGCTGCTAAATGCCATTAGTAGCAACAGCTGTGATTTTCTCTCTGTCACTCTCATTAACCTCAGGAGAGAAGTTTCCAAGGAACTTCTTCTAAGGAAGGTTCCTGGCTCTTTCTGTCATCACACTACCAGTCTGTGATTTGAATAGTCAGGTGGGAAGTCAATGGAATAGTAGCCTGAAATTTTGGAGAAACAAAGGAGAATTAAATTAGAATTAGGCTTCAAGGCCAGGGAATCATAGACGCGATGGACCAGAAGGGCAAGTGATGGGGGTGGGAGAGTGGCACACTAGTGGAAAAGAGGGAATGCTGTTTTGTTTCCCTTTTCCATAAGAGAGGCAAATTAAATTCCACAGTGTTGTACCACATATTTTTTGGTATTGATGTTGAAATCTGTACTTGATGTTTAAAATGACAGAAAAGCGATGGGTGTAGGGGTGAGGAATCTAAGCCAGGTATATAGAAGAATGCTCTTTTATCAACAATGATTTCAGAGATCTCCATAAAAATGGCACACAATGTGGATATTAAAGCTGTTCCGATGTTTTGGATCTTATATGCAGTATCTCAGATGTTCTCACAAGTCACAGTGGATCTCACAAGGCATTAGCTCCTCACAGAGCCTGTGAGATTGCCAGTTCACTGAAAGGGAAAAATTTATGTTCCTGGAACTGATGCTATGTGAGCTCCCTCTACTGCCCCTCCTTAATTCTTAAACCACAAGATTTGTTCTGGGGAAAGCTGACAGATTCAAACAGGAAGTTCCTATGGGATTTTCCTGATGCAATTAAAGTAAGAAAATATGTGGAAAGAATGGCTTCAATGAAAGGGCACTTTTTCATGGATGATATGTTATTGTGATCGTGGAAGGGGATGATGGAAGTGGGTGATGGAGTTAAGTGTTAATGTCTTACATGGCTTAAGGACCTTTGTTGTTAAAATTATGCTTCATTTTTAAAAAAAGGTCACTGTTAAACATATATTTGTCTTTAAAAATCTTGCCAGTTCAAGCTATTCTTGGTATTTTGATCTCTTTAGGGGACTTCTAAAGCTGAGAGGAAGCTTTATATATTTCTAAGATTTCATAAAATAATGAGCAAAATTTCTAAAATGTAGCCCCCTGCCTTAACAACTAAAGGAGAGACTCACATTTCTCATG
This sequence comes from Cephalophus harveyi, assembly GCA_006410635.1. Lineage (NCBI taxonomy): Eukaryota > Metazoa > Chordata > Mammalia > Artiodactyla > Bovidae > Cephalophus > Cephalophus harveyi. The sequence continues at coordinate 97,371 of SJYT01058825.1, read as the reverse complement.
ATCATCTGTTAAAATATTGTTTTTTTGTGAGCCCTACCATGTGACAGAGCCCTTAAAGCTAGAATCAAAAAATATTACTGATAAGCTTCTCTTCCCACCTTTCCTGTCTCCCCAGCAAGACTTATTTTTCAGTCTTCTTTATGTTTCCATTGTCCACTGTTATAACCTTAAATAGTATGTAACTAAATTTTTCTCACTGACTGCAGTCTCTTAAAAGTCATTTCAGGAAGAGAGATCAGTGTTCATAGACTTTGAGCCAAGAAAATCTACATCGGGAAGGACTTTGATATGATCAAGAAGTGTTCAATTTCCCTTAAATACCCAAAGAGTGACAATGAGAAATGAGATACTACTGAAGAAGTAGATAGAGGATGATTCATACTGCTCCAAAAGTCTGTGCTAATCTTTAATTAAAAAGCAGTATAAGGCCTTGAATAGTATGGTCATTTTAACAATGTTAATTCTTAAAATCCACGAAACAGAATATATCTTTCTGTTTGTGTTGTCTTCAATTCATTTCATCAGTGTCCTATAGGATATATGATAGAACATAAAGAATATAGCCAATACTTATAATAAGTATAAATGAAGTATAACCTTTAAAATTGTGAACCACTATACACTCTGCTGCTGCTAAGTCGCTTCAGTTGTGTCCGACTCTGTGTAACCCCATAGACAGCAGCCCACCACGCTCCACCGTCCCTGGGATTCTCCAGGCAAGAACACTGGGGTGGGTTTCCATTTCCTTCTCCAGTGCATGAAAGTGAAAAGTGAAAGTAAAGTCACTGAGTCGTGTCCAACTCTCAACGTCCCCATGGACTGCAGCCTACCAGGCTCCTTTATCCATGGGATTTTCCAGGCAAGAGTACGGGAGTGGGGTGCCATTGCCTTCTCTGACTATACACTCATATTTTATATCAACTGTACTTAAATTAAAAAAAATAACCCAGGATAAGAAGGGTAAATATCTTCCCTCCTGTGATAATCTGACTTGTTATTGCTCCCAACAGTAAAGACTTAATTTTTTTTAATGAATAATAATAAAAAGGAATGTAAGGCCAAAGAAGGCTTCTTTTTAAGACTCTTTCATAGTTGTCAAGAGATGAAGGCAGACAAAAATTGGTGAAGGTTCTAAATAATGTTTCTAGTCTTGAAAACACTTTTATTCAGGTAACTTAGAGATGATATATAAAACCAAATAAATATTAGGTAATAAAAATTTTAATTAAGCATTTCATGTTGACATAATTGTATATAGATATGCAGTTATAAGTAAGAGTATATGTTATTAAGGTTTTATAAGCAATCTTATATACAGAGTACATCATGAGAAACGCTGGACTGGAAGAAACACAAGCTGGAAACAAGATTACCAGGAGAAATATCAATATCCTCAGATATGCAGATGACACCACCCTTATGGCAGAAAGTGAAGAGGAGCTCAAAAGCCTCTTGATGAAAGTGAAAGAG
>SJYT01058825.1:76227-95431 GCA_006410635.1 Cephalophus harveyi | reverse complement strand
TGGAAAAGACTCTGATGCTGGGAGGGATTGGGGGCAGGAGGAGAAGGGGACGACCGAGGATGAGATGGCTGGATGGCATCACGGACTCGATGGACGTGAGTCTGAGTGAACTCCGGGAGTTGGTGATGGACAAGGAGGCCTGGCGTGCTGCGATTCATGGGGTCGAGAGAGTCGGACACGACTGAGCGACTGAACTGAACTGAAGCAATCTCCATTAGGGAAACTATGTAATGAATATGTGAGGTCTTCCTGTGCTATGCCTTTAACTGCATACCAATCTACAGATGTGTCCAATGAAATGCTTAATTGAAAATTCTATTTTCTAGCCACGATCAATATATTGCTAGCTGCACAGATAACATGGCTTCCTCGGTGGCTTGGTGGTGAAGAATCCACTTGCCAATGCAGGTGGGTTTAATCCCTGCATCAGGAAGGTTTTCTGGACAAGAAAATGGCAAGCTACTCCAGTATTCTTGCCTGGGAAATTCCATGGACAGAGGAGCCTGGCAGGCCCATCAGACACTACTTAGCAACTGCACAATAACAACAACAAATACAGACAAGATACGGAACATTTGCTTCACCCCAAGGATCCCTCAAACTGCACTTTTCAAGCCACATTCCCTTACCCCTCCCTCATCCCTTGTTTAAGCCCTGGCATCTACTATTTTTCGTCTTCTCTATAGTTTTATAATTGCTAGAATGTTATATAAATGCAATGATGCACTATGTAAACTTCAAAGAGTAACTTTTGTCACTGAGCATAATTTTTGGGAGATTCATCTAGATTGCTGCATGTGTCACAATTTTAGTAACTTTTTATTATTATTTACTAGTATTCCATCGTATGGATGTACAACAGTTAATGTCACCATTCAGGCATCGAAGGATATCTAGGTTATTTTCAATTTTGGGTCTGACAAAGATGCTACAAACATCCATGTATGCATTTCAGTGTGAACTGAAGTCTCTTTTTTTTGTATGTCCAAGATTATAATTGTTAAGTCATGTGGTTGCTGCATCTTTAATTATTTAGGAAATTTTTTTCCAGAGTGGCTGTGCCATTTAAAATTTTCACAAGCAAAATATGAACAAATCAATTTCTCTGCATCCTCACCAGCATTTGCTGTGATCACTACTTCTTTTTAAATTTAGCCTCCTTTTTAATATTCATTTAGGGATAACTCATGTTATTTTAATCTGCATTTCCCTAATATGTATAAAAATTCAACTGATTTATGCATATTTACCTTGTATCCCACAAACTTATTGAACTTACTACTTGGATAACTTTTTTTTAGTAGATGTCTTGGGATTATCTATGTAGATAATCATATTATCTGCATTTTGCAAAGCTTTTATTTATGATCTGCATACCTTTAAATTTCTTTTCTTGCCTATTATAGTGCCTCGAACTTTCAGCACTATGTTGAATAAAATGTAAGAGTGGACATCTTTGCCTTGTTCTTGCTTGTGGTAAGAATGCAAGAGTCCATAATACTACTGTTGTAGTAAGTATTATGTAATATTAGTTGTATTTTTATACATGCTCCTTTTCAGGTTAAAGTATGTTCATAATTCTTTGTTGAATCATTTTTATGATATCACTTTCTAATTTTTGTCAGTTAATTCTAACATATCAATCTTCTCAGCATTGACATGTACTGATTCTGTTTTTGACTCAGTGTGTGAATCCGTGTGGGGGAGGTGTTGGCCTTGTTAGCACTTGGTGATGCTGAAAGTCCTAAACTTCTGCTAGGTCTCCTTTGATAACATCCCTGCTGGGAGGGAATGGAATGCCTTGATACTGTCGCGAGACGGGTCTGAAAGTCTAGGCTGCTCACATTGTTTCCTTTAACACCATGTTGTGATGTGGGAATGAAAGTTACCATCGGTCAAGGGTGAAATTCTAGACTCTTTACATGTCATTCTTTGACACCACCCTGGTGAGGATGTTGGAACACTTCATTGCAGCCTGGCAAGAATGGGAGTCTAGACTGATCACTCAGCCATTGCTGGTAGGGATGGCAGTGAATCCACCATTTTTGCTGTATGTTTGACTGGAGTGGATGGATCATTGTCTAAAAGTTTTCTTTCTTGCTAGGCTGACCTTTTGCTGGTCTCTGGTTGGACTTGGTGAGCAAGTTTATTGTAAGTTTTGGCTGTGCTCATTGACGTTTCTGTGGGGCTGGTTTCTTCAGTTCCAAGTCTGGGATATACAAGGGTAAAAGAGAGGGAACCCAAGGAACTCACCAACGTGACATTCCTTGGGCCCTGAGTCCCCTAGCTCACCTGTCTTCTTGTCTCAATGTTTGGTATAAAATATCCTAGGATTTTAATTGTACTTAGGAGAAATAGGAAAAAGTACATCTGCTTTGTCTTCCCAGAAAGTAGAATTCTCAAGAATATACACTTTCATGAGGTACCAATTCATATATGGGAACTATTTGAATACTGACAAATAAGGACGGTCAGTATTAGGATGCAAGAAAGGGAAGTGTTTGGAAGAATTCCAAAACAGCAAACATTCTGAGAATCAAATATTAGTTTATTAATGTGTCAAATTGATTACAAGCAATGGGTAGATTTCTGTGATAAAGTTTACCATGATTTTATAAACTTAATAATGTGATCCTTGATTTTGTTTGCTTGTTTGTTTTATCAAATCACTTTAGCCCTGATACTAAATATTATGCTGATATTACACATTGATCATTTTGAAAACACCTTTAAAACAAAAGAGATTATAAGACCATGGACTTTACTGAACTGATGTTAAAAAAATAAGGGTAAATAACACAGTCAATAATATTTTTTAAAAACTAAAAGTCATCCCTTTAGGGAGTAGTGCAATGATTGACAACATAGTCTATGGATATATTGCATTGCACAATTATAAAAGTTTAGCTATAGTTGTGTTTACACATCAAATGTTTTATCACAATGGAATCATAATATATCACAGAGGACTAAATGTTAATGCTCTGTGTTTTTCTTGGGCATATGGTGCAAACCTAGCTATTTTAAAAGCCAGAATTGCAGAGTCAATATAGTGCTGTGCTGGTTGATTCTAAGGGAGATGAGAATTGTCAAGGTAACTCCCAAAGAAGACCTAATATCTGTACTTAATGAAGGCAGATTTGACTTTTGGAAGGCTTTTGGATTCTGTTCACTCTCCACAGTCTCTATCAACAAGTGAAAAAGGGGGGAAAAAAAAAAGAAAATATAAACAATTCAGAATGTAGAGAATATGTTTAGGGCCATGAATAAATGTGTAACAGAATATACTTTCTAAAATGTCCACAGTTATATTTCAGTACCACATGCTCTTCTAGTACCGAGGGAATGGGAAGTTTATTTCTCTTCTTTAATTTACCGCCTTTATCAACTTATTGTAGCAGAAGTGTCGCTGTTTGGTATTCATAGCTAGGTCGTAAGAGGCACCACACCTTCCTTCTCTCTCTCTCTTCCCTTGCTCAGCCCTTGATATCAGGAGATCATGTTGTAAGAATCCCAGGCTGCATCATAAACTGTCTCTGTTCTAGTTAACATATCCAGCTAAATTTTAAAGACACATGAGAAAGTAGTCAAAAGAAACCATCAGGTCTGTGAGTGCATGAATCTGTAGATGATTTCAACCTTCAGCCTGCCAGCTACTAGAGCTTATGCTATGTGACAAGCTTGTGGGAACAGAATATCATTGGGAGTCAAAGCAGTCCTATGACAGGAGGTGAAATTATTTATTCTTGCCGAGCCTTTGTATTCAATACCTTCTACTAAAATGAGTATATCTGTCTCTCTTGGTTTTTATGCAAGTTAAATAGTATCATTGGTTTAAAATCCTGTTAGAGGGCTGTGATTATGCTGACTCTAACTAAACAAAGCTGATATTGCATCTTATTTATATACTTGAATATAACCACGAAATTTGAAGTAATTTAAACATCCTGATGATTGAAAATGTGAATTTCATTGGGAGTACTTAGATAGTTCATATAAATAAGCTTTGGGTTCAGGCTTCATGGAAGGAAATAGTACATTTTTTTTTACAAGTTTTGATGTTACTAAGAAAGAAAATGAAATAAGAGACAAAATTCTTTGGTGGAAATGTTGCAGTATTCAGGGAAAAAAGAGGCAATAGAAAATTTTAAATTCTTAAGGAAATAAGGGAAAGAGAATAGAAACTTGGTTTCATCATGTAAGTCTGGATCTGCAAGACACATGATTTCTGCCCTGGGATTAGTGCTCGAAGAAAAATAAAATGCATTGAAAATCTCATTTTTAACAAAAAGAGGTAAAGGATTGGTTGGCCAGTTCTAGGACCACAGTGTTGATATCTTACTCCTACCCAATATACATAAACAGTGTGCTGAAACACTTAGACATCTTTTCCATTCTGGTTGTTACAAGTGTTTATTTTGGATTAGTATCCTCTTCCTAATCTTCACTTTCTGGAGCCACCAAAAGAAAATATGTCATTCTTTCTCATGAAAAACTTTGTGATTTTCTGAGAGAGTTACAATCCCTATCCAGTCTTTTTCTTGTTTCCAGTAAATTAAAAGGAAAAAAAAAATTTTGATGACTGTTTTGTAGGACTCGCTTGGAACTCTCCTCACATCACGATATTGTTCCTTTGGACATGCTCTGTTTGCTCCAAGCTAATTGAGTAACATGAAGCGCATGTGAGCATTATAAAATATAAACAGTAGGAACTATAATTGTGATTTGCAAAATGTATTCAGTATAGATTGTATTTGTTATTTATAAAGTTTATATAGTTCAGATTTTGTGCTTTCAAAATACAAATGCTGAAGACAGTTTTGTGATTCACTTATTTATAAGTGTATAACAATTCTATTAAGTGTAAACAGAACTGAATCCAAGAGAACTATGGAAGAGTTGGGAGAATTTATTTTTCTGATAAGTCTAGAATAAACAAAACTCTCCCTCTTTTACTAATGGACAATGACAAGAAAGGGCTCCCCTGGGGGCTCAGTTGGTAAAGAATCTGCCTGCAATGCAGGAGACCCAGGTTAAGTGGTTAACTGTGCATGAATCAGTGATGTAATTTTGAACATGGTTTCTTCAAAACTCATATGATTATTTTGCATTAAAAACAAGGAAGAAATTCAGTTGCTAACAGTCAATTATTATTTGAGAGATGCTCATTTGAGAAGCATCATTGCCATATCCTAGGATTTTACAAACCTTGAGAAGCTGATTGACTTAAATGAATCTTGCAGTTGTAATTAAGAAATGAAACTTGCAGTTGTAACTAAGAAATGACTGTAATATAGATCTCACATTTTTATTGACTCATTTCTCCCATCAACATAGTTTGCTCAAAAATGTTTCCTAATACAAATATGAGAAAAGAAAAGACTGCAGTCAAAATACAAAAAGACACTTTTAAGGTGTTGCAAAAAAGGTTATTATCCAAGGTCTTTGCCAGACGAGTAGGCGAGCTGAGTTTTGTGAGGCACATCTAATATTAAGCCTATTTTCCACTGTGCTGTTATGTTTAAACATGTCTGTTTCATTACTGTAGGAAGATCAGTAATAAAAATGTATTTGATTTGTTTTTATTTAAATGTCTATAATAAAGAAATCATCCTTTCTTTGGCCATTCAAATACCAGATTTTGGATAAACTAAAAGTAAAAAATACAAAACAAAACAAAAAAGAAATGTAAAATGCTAAGAGTATTACTAAATACTGCTTACTCAGCCCCAGTGTGCTTCAGTCTCATAGTTGAGGAGCTCATTTTTATGTACTACAACAGAAACAAAAGATAAGAACAGAAATATGTTTTAGGATACTTCAGATTTATTTAACTGCTACCACTGGAAGGGTACGTCGTAATTATGGAAAAGATAATATGTTTTGACTACAGATATCCCTGAATTAGAACTCAGACTTCATTTATTTATTAGCTGAATAAATTTAATTTATTAGTTGAATTGTTTATTATTTGGGGACCTTAATTCTCAGACTTTGTATGAGGCATGATAATGTGCCAGACACCTAACAAAAACAGAGTCCTTTCACAGAAGATATACAAATAAAATGTTATTTTCCTAGAACTAGCATTTAAAGATTATTTGTAAAGTTTTGCTTAACACAGTATCAAAGGAGAAGGGTGTTCATTCTCCTTTGTGCATTCTATTCCATTTTGAATTGATAATGACACTGGTTTCTCGAAAAGGCACAGAGAAAGAATCTTATTGATGGAACAATATGTAGAGAGGGGAGATACTGTGTTTTCATGGTGATCAAATCTGCCCTTTGGGCACACTTAGATTATGAGCTGTAGTTAGTGTTTGGAACTGAACTCTAACAGAGCCTACGTATATCATTTTCAAGCAAAGTAACATGTAGCCTGGCATTATATATCTATAATTTCAAGCCCTTGTATGTGGGGCCAGTCAACTTCATTAACATTTAATGTGAGGCAATTTATTAGAGTTCTTCAGGCTTGTTCATTTTATTTATTCACTTCAAAAACATTCCTTAAACACCTGATATACACAGACATTAGATGAATAACAAAAGGTAACTATTGTGTGACAACATCTGGAATGGCTAAGCAAGAAGTCCCATGAATCTAATCCCCTATAAAATGGCTGACACTGGTAAAAACTATAAAAGGTAAACATTTAAAGTATATGAATTTTGTCCTAGAATTACAGCAAATGAAAAAAATATATTTAAGAACATTTTATAAAATCTTAGTGTGGTAGTAAGAATATGCAAATAACACCACCCTTATGGCAGAAAGTGAAGAGGAACTAAAAAGCCTCTTCATGAAAGTGAAAGAGGAGAGTGAAAAAGTTGGCTTAAAGCTCAACATTCAGAAAACGAAGATCATGGCATCATGGGAAATAGATGGGGAAACAGTTCAGACTTTATTTTTTGGGCTCCAAAATCACTGCAGATGGTGATGGCAGCCATGAAATTAAAAGACGCTTACTCCTTGAAAGAAAAGTTATGACCAACCTAGATAGCATATTTAAAAGCAGAGACATTACTTTGCCAACAAAGGTCCATCTAGTCAAGGCTATGGTTCAGATAATGTGGCCTACAGGGTATGGTTGCTGAGAGGAATAGGTTACCCTCCCAGCTTCAGACTGAAGAGGCTAGACTATAGGCAACTGCAGCCAAGAGTTCATGAGCTCTCTTTCTTTACCTATTCTCTTATGTGGTGAGGGTCTATTCAAGAAACGGCAGACTGAGATTTCTGTAATAAAATGTGAAATATATTACCCATGATGAAAAATATCCTCAGTTCAGTTGCTCAGTCATGTCAGACTCTTTGCAACCCCATGGACTGCAGCACGCCAGGCTTCCCTATCCATCACCAACTCCCAGAGGCTGCTCAAACTCCTTTCTATCGAGTCAGTGATGCTATCCAACCATCTCATCCTCTGTCATCCCCTTCTCCTCCTGCCTTCAATCTTTCCCAGCATCAGGGTCTTTTCCAGTGATTCAGTTCTTCGCATCAAGTGGCCAATGTATTGGAGTTTCAGCCTCAACATCAGTTCTTCCAAGAGATCAGTCCTTCAGGACTGATCTTTAGGATGGACTGGTTGGATCTCCTTGCAATCCAAGGGACTCTCAAGAGTCTTCTCCAACACCACAGTTCAAAAGCATCAATTCTTCGGTGCTCAGCCTTCTTTATAGTCTAACTCTCACATCCATATATGACTACTAGAAAAACCATAGCTTTGATTAGACAGACCTTTGTTGGCAAAATTTATCTTAGAGGGGTTCAAAAGTGGATCTTAATTGACTGAAGAAATACTCAGCAAACTTAAAGATAGATTAATAGAAAATATGCAATCCAGACAACTGTAAGACAAGCACAGACTAAAAGAAAATCTTGAAATCAGTAAGATATAACCAATCAATTATCTATAATGGGACTCTGAAAAAATCAAGATTTGGCCTCGCATTACACAAAACAGAGGCCAAAAAGAATGTTAAGACACATTCAAACTACTATAAGGAATGGAAAAAAATCTACCCAGCAAAACCATCTTTTGAAATAAAGATTAAATATATTTCATAGTACAGAAAAACTGAATGTGTTGCTAGAAGACTCAACTTATGAGATATACTAAAGAATAAAGGTAAAGGAAGTTCTTCCAGTTGAAATAAGGGAAAGCAAACTAATTTAAATCCACATGAGTGAAGAAACAAACCCACAGCACTGATAAATGCAATTACATAATTGTGAAAAATAATTTATATGAATATCTTTCTTCTCTTAACTGATTTAAATATTAAATACATAAAATATTTATAAAATAATCTAGGACCTTTGTAATATATACAAATATAACATTTCATAGTAACAGCAAAACATGATGGGTGGGAGCAAAGATGTCCATTGCAAGATATGATGTTCAATTTTAACTGAAATAAAGAAAACCTTTGAAGATAAATATAAAGACAACTTACAGGTAAAGAAAATAATAATAATTGAAAAACTTTACAAATATGTAAGCAAATAGCTAGTACCTTATATATTAATGAAATACTGTCCAATCAAAATGTTCTCAGCTTTTATTAAAAAACAAGATCCTACTCTATGTTGTCTTGCTTATAATTCCCTTTGCTATGCAAAAAGCTTTTAAGTTTCATTAGGTCCCATTTGTTTACTTTTGTTTTTATTTTCAAGCAGTGTTCTGCCTAAGTTTTCCTCTAAGATTTGTATAGTGTTTGGCCTTAAATTTAGGTTTTCAATCCAGCTTGAAATTTTGTTTCGTATGTAGTGTCCAATTTTCCCAGCTCCATTCATTGAAGAGACAGTTTTCTCTGTTGTTTATTCTTCCCTCCTTTGACATAGACTATGTGACGATAGGTGCATGGGTTTATCTCTGGGCTTTCTATCATGTTCCATTGATCAATATTTCTGTTTTTGTGCCAGTATCATGCCGTCTTGATAACTCTAGGTTTGTAGTACAGTCTGAAGTCAGGGAGCCAGATTCCTCCAGCTCCATTTTTATTCCTCAGGATTGTTTTGACTATCTGGGGTATTTTGTGTTTCCATAAAATTTATAAAATTATTTGCTCTAATTCTCTGAAAAAAAAAAAAATCCCTTAGTAACTTGATAGAGATTGCACTGAATCTGTAGATGCTTTAGGTAGTAGTATAATCTTTTTTACAATATTAATTCTTCCAATCTGAGAATATATATGTGTGGCACCTTAAAAAAAATGAAGCATAGAGTAGAATGGTGCTTACCAAGGGCTTGGAAGGGTGAGAAAGGAGGAAATTTTGGTCAAAGAGAACAAAATTGCATCTCTGTAAGACAAATGTCTACAGATCTTATCTACAGGCATGATAATAATAGTTAATAATATAGTTAGTAATACTGTATTGAATCCTGGAAATATGCTAAGAGAGTAGGTTTAAAATGCTCTCACCACAAAACTGTACAGGTGACACTGTGATATGATATGTTAATTAGTTTGACTATATCATTTCAGTTATATATATACATATAAAATAATCGTGCTGTATACCTATATATATAACTTTTATTAAATCTATGTGTTTATATATAAACATATAAGATTGTTAGCATATATGGATGGAGAGGGCAATGGCACCCCGCTCCAGTACTCTTGTCTGGCAAATCCCATGGACGGAGGAGCCTGGTAGGCTGCAGTCCATGGGGTCGCTAGGAGTCGGACATGACTGAGCGACTTCACTTTCACTTTTCACCTTCATGCATTGGAGAAGGAAATGGCAACCCACTCCAGTGTTCTTGCCTGGAGAATCCCAGGGACGGGGAAGCCTGGTGAGCTGCCGTCTCTGGGGTCGTACAGAGTCGGACACGACTGAAGCGACTTAGCAGCAGCAGCAGCATATATGGATATCCTACAGATACACTCTTGCCCCCACTTGTCAGCTTCCCAAATTCCAGTCATTCTGAAAATTCAATTTTTAGACTTTCATTATAGAACACAGCATTACCTGAATTTTCATACTTATGTGTTTTCCTGTTTTGTCAACTCATGCATCCTTTATTATTTTATAAAGCCTGTGACATAAACACCAAGAGGATAAGGAAAATATTACCCCTGTCCTCTACTGTCTATGCTTAACATAGTAAACCCATATACATAAACACATACACACACAGAAGCACACAATCTTTCTAGACTTTACCATGTTTTTTTCTGACCACTAGGGATTTTTTAAGTAGCTATGTATGAATTTTAAAGTAAATATGTAAGATCAGAGTTTAAAATTTTCATTATTAAAATATGCAATATTTTTTATTTTTATCACCCATCACACCCTGAGCTCTATCACAGTTGGGTAGCCAAGTACACTCTCACCGCTTTATATTTTCCATATCCCTGCTTGGATATGAGTATATGGATGTCCAGACAAGGTGCGGCCCTTTCATATTCCTCTGATAATTTCTTAAACTGCATAATTCAGGAAAGTCTTTTTGGAGGAAAATATCAATACAGTGATTTTTGGAATACCCAGAGAATATATACGTTCAATAGTTATGGACTTAACATCATGGAATAAATGATATATTCAAAACATATCTCACCCTTACCCTTCTCAAACAGCAACAAATCGATAGCAATAACACTCAAAATTCTGTAGTAAGCAGAATGTTTTGCAAAGAGATTTTTGAGCTATCATTATCATTTCAAGATTGTGTATTATCCTCACAACTAGAACACCTGGATGAACTAAAACATGAAAGATGTGTTTGTGTTTTAAGCTGAAATCATAGTGGCTTAGGAATTATCCAGGCAAAATACTGGAGTGGATAGCCATTCCCATCTCCAGGGGAATCTTCCCCACCCAGGGATCAAACCCCCGTCTCCCACATTGCAGGAGATTCTTTACTGTCTGAGCCACCAGGAAAGCCCAAAGAAAGAAGTGGTAACATGGTAAATTCTTATGGGAAACAGGAATATTTATCCAAGCCAGTTTTTAAAAAGTAGATCAAAAGTCAGATTTACTCTACAGAATGCCCCAATTTGTGAAATTTAATAGAAAAATTCAGCAGCTTATTTTAACATATGTCTTTCTGGGAAACCATGTTGGCGAAGAATTGGTGTCCTTTCGAAAAGGTCTTATAAAAAACCGTTCAATGTTAATCTTCAAGTTTTAGTGCTTATAACACCTCAGGGTAATATTTGAATCAACAGTGCTCTGTTTGCTTCTCTCAACATTAGAAAATTTAACAGGCAGAGAAAAATCTAATTCTCCTTCTTGTTCATTAGCATGCCTGAACTTATGGATATTTTATTTTATTCTGGCAATTAAAATATGAATCAGACACATTGTCACCATGAGTTTCTCCATGGGAGACATATCCCTTACTCCCTTCTCTGTGAAGAACCATTTGCCATACCATCTCCTTCAGCTAAAATTCCATTTTGCATTTATTCAGGCATGAAGTGCATCAAGCTACCTGACACATGGCAGTAAAACATTTTGTCTACTGTCAGTTCCAACTTGTTGAACAGCTATTAAATATTTCAGATGGAAGAAGTCATTCCAAATAGTGCATTAGTTCCTACAGTGGAAAAATTGGCACCAGATCTACCTTATTTATCTCATATTTCCAAACTTTCCCAAATACTCCCTGAGGTCCTTAGTCTAGCAAGCTCTCTCTGAATAGTCTTGTCTGAATGTACCTGGGATGATCAAGTGTTTATATGAACAACTACTAAGTTTCAATATTGTTTAATAGTTTCCTCTCAGCTTCTTGAAAAGTGGCACAAAAGTGGCATATGGTGAGCCAGGGCTTAAGTCCTCAGAGGAAACAGAAATCACCATCTGCTATCCTCAACTGAATTATTGTTATCTTGGTCCCAGAAATACTCAGTAAGGCAGAGACTCATGGATTTATATCTCCATGTTTTTATTCATCCATTCAACAACCTTTAATTGAGTACAATGATATCAAAATTAGAATGCTACATACAATCTTGTTCATATATTTAAGGAGCTTAAATTTTTGTAAGGGAAACAGATAAGAGAATCAATGATAAATATTAAATTAAAATCTCTGAATAGGTACAACGTTATGTGAAGTGAAGGAATAAGATGAGGGAAAACTCCCATCCTAGTTAGGCTTTTCCCAAAAGGAGGTACTGAGTTAAGGTCTTGAGTACAGATACTTCAGTTGGGAGGTGATCAAAAATTACAAGGGAGGGCAGGAGTAAAATGAAATAGAAAAGAAAGGTAATAAAAGCTTCGTTGGTTACCGCTGTGGGTAACTGGAGCTCCAAGACACTGAGGACCTGTTGAGAGTCAGTGTGAAACATGCTCAGAATTATAAAACCAGAGAACTGGAGATTGAGCCATTTATTCAGCAGTTCCCACTCCCTAAAGGCAGAGGGCTATCCCCAGGTGTTTATTTCCCACATTTCAAAATAAGGAGCTGCTTTCAATTTAGCAAACCTCAGAGTGCTGGAGAAAACTCTTGGAGAAGTAGAGCTGCAGATGCTTGAGTTAGGGAGCTATCAGTATTAATGCATCTATTTTACAGGAAAGAAAAGTCACATATCCCTATACATGCACTCCAAATCACAAATCATGTCTTAACTCACCACTTAAGTGTCTGAAAAGTTTTGAGGGGCAACCTGCTATAGAATTTTGCTATTGGTCTGTGAGTACTACTAAAAAAAATCATAATCACATATCTCTTACAGGTTGATAGATATCACTCTTCTTTTGTTTAGGACCCTCCTCCCCTCTGTTGTTCCTAAATTGCCCCATGTCCAAGTAAAGGGAAAACAACATGATCCTTCAGTGATGCATAAGTCCTTCCCTGTTAAGCCATAGAGTCACTCAGTGCATCTAGCACTAGATTATAAGACATGTCAAACTAGCTCTGACCTTGCGGTAAATGGGAAAAGATACTACATTTTTAACTGGATTCAGATAAGTAGCTACATTTGTTTTATTGTCCGGTTCTGCGTTGACTCCTTTCTCCTTGAGGTAGAATTCCTCAGAGCCTGAAGCTGTGCCTGCCACCACTCCCTTCAGCGTTTCCATCTCTGCTCTCTTAACAACCTTATACTTGAGCAGAGAGGAGCTGGGACTCTCTGCATGCTGGGATTGTCCCTAATCACCCTTTGCTGGGTGACCTTGATACACAGGCCTTGGTTTCGCACCTACCTCATACTTTGTTAAATGGATGAATGAATGATCAATGCTTTCCCAGACAACCACCTATATATTGTCATTGGAACAACTTAAGAATAAAGTTGTTTATTCCTTGCTTGGCCACTTTTGTGATATAAATAAAGATGAAACAAACAGGTACAGCCAAATTCTGTTTATCTAGATGCAATGAATTTGAAATTGGCATTATCCCTCAAGAGATACTCATGGATAAGCAAGTAATTGAACAAGACTGAAATATAATTTTTTTTGAAAGGAAACAGACATATGTTAGGAAAGGCAGAACCTGAAGTGCTTTGTCTGGCTAAGAAGTAATGGGGAACTACTGATTTTTCCCTCATAGCTCAGTCAGTAAAGTATCTGCCTGCAATGCAGGAGACCCGGGTTTGATTCCTGGGTTGGGAAGATCCCCTGGAGAAGGAAATAGCAACCCACTCCAGTATTCTTACCTGGATAATCCCATGAACAGAGAAGCCTGGCAGGCTACAGTCCATGGGGTTGAAAGAGTCGGACACAACTTAGTGACTTAACTAACTAGTGAAATCTCTCAGTCGTGTCCGACCCTCAGCGACCCCATGGGCTGCAGCCTTCCAGGCTCCTCCGATTTTTATCCACCGGGATGAGATTTCAATCTGGCTGATCTGTAGTTGATAGATTTTGCTGCTTTTGGATGAAATGCATGTAATAGATTTAGCCCAACCCTTTGTTAAATCCTACTTGAGATACTTCTGAGATTAGGAAATCTGACTTTTCTGGTGAATTCAGGATTCTAAATATTTTTCTTTAGCCTAAATGATTCCCACTGGAAGCAGGAGATATCTGTGAAGTGCTTAGACAAATGTGGTTAATATAGCCTATCATTAATTTGTCAAGTCTAATTAATGGTATCAGTTACCAGATGCAGAGAGGGACCATTACACTTCCTGGGAGTATAAAAAAGGCAGTCAAGGAGGCTGCTGAAACCTATACTCTTCTTGGATCACTGGAAGTTATGGGGTAAAAATGGTTGAGCTAAATAGAATGCTTAACAGAACTGAGGGTAAATATAGTGCTGACCCTCTGTTCAACTGCCATTCTGGCTGGGCTGAGGATAATCTAAGCAATGGATTTTCTAGGCTGTGCCAAAGTGAGGTTACAGATACTGTCTTAGAATTTACCCTATCCTCTTGCACCTCCATCATGTTGATGATTAGTTGAACTGATGGGACACTAATACATATGTATATATATGGGTATATAAATGCATATAAATTAAAATTGGGGCTTCCCTGGTTGCTCAGGTAGTAAAGAATCTACCTGCAATGTGTGAGACCCAGGTTTGATCCCTGGCTCTGAAAGATCTCCTGGAAAAGGGAATGGCTAGCCACTCCAGTATTCTTGCCTGAAAGTGAAAGTGGAGTCATTCAGTACTGTCCAACTCTGCGACCCCATGGACTGTAGCCTACCAGGCTCCTCTGGTAGCTGGGATTCTCCAGGCCAGTATATTGGAGTGGGCTGCCATTTCCTTCTCCAGGGGATCTTTCCAACCCAGGGATCGAACCTGGGTCTCCCACATTGCAGGCAGACACTTTACCCTCTGAGCCTGGAGGGTATTTAAACATAAATATAAATTTAAATATACAGCACACACATATATATGTAAATATGTATTTGTATATATAATGCTTTACATATCTTAAATGTGCAGATTCAAGTTAACTTTGATGCTTCTGTGTCAATCTTTCTTTCAGGGTTGCATGGAGCACTCCTTTGCACACTTCTCCAGTGTCTTTTCTCAAGGTGATACTAGCTAGACAAAGTGTAGCCCCATCTCCAATCACTAGCTGTGGTTTTGACAATTATAGTGCTGGTAACAAAGCAGGAAACCTTTTAACAAAAACACAGCAATCTGATAAGGAAAGGCTTGTTTTAAAGGCCACTTTTTTCTCTTCCTGGTCAGATTTTTACTATGCTTTTAGTCACACTGACTCATCAGTTTAATAAAGTGCAAATCATACTCAGGTCGGCTTTCTCCCACCTTTTCTTGTCCTTTCACTCCCATAATAATTTATATACGTGGCTATTGTCTCACTAATTGAACAATATTTTTCTGTAAATTTGCCAGCTTAAATCTTGTTATTTACACTACTGAATCTTGACATAGGTCCCTTCATGTATCCACTAGTGATTGATACATCAACATATATGCAGGCATAACTTTGATATATTTGTGTTTGTGTGTTTCCATTTCTCACATTTCTGCCTTTCCTCTTGCTTTAAACCACTACTATCTTGATTCAAGACTCTTATTCTTGTTCAAATTATTGGAGGTTTCTCTGGACTCTTTCCTCTTTCAATCCTTGCATCTTATGATCATTTGAGAGACCATGAGTCAACTATTGAAAACATATTAACTCCCTGCTCAGTTGTCAAGATCTTTTACTATTTGGAACAAATTTCACCTTGTTGGCTCCACCTGTCACTGGACCCTATTAGTGTTCTATAAGAGAGTTCCCGAAAAATATCTACTTCTGCTTTATTGACTAGGCCAAAGCCTTTGACTGTGTATACCACAACAAACTCTGGAAAATTCTTAGAGATGGGAATACCAGACAACCTGACCTACCTCTTGAGAAATCTGTATGCAGGTCAGGAAGCAACATTTAGAACTGGATGTGAAACAACAGACTGGTTCCAAATAGGGAAAGGAGTACGTCAAGGCTGTATACTGTCACTCTGCTTATTTAGCTTATATGCAGAGTACATCATGAGACACACTGGGCTGGAATGAAGCACAAGCTGGAATCAAGATTGCCGAGAGAAATGTCAATAACCTCAGATATGCAGATAACACCACCCTTATGGCAGAAAGTGAAGAGGAACAAAAGAGCCTCTTGATGAAAGTGAAAGAGGTGAGTGAAAAAGTTGGCTCAACATTGAGAAAACTAAGATCATGGCATCTGGTCCCATCACTTCATGGCAATTATATGGGGCAACAGTGAAAAGAGTGGCAGACTTTATTTTGGGGAGCTCCAAAATAACTGCAGATGTTGACTGCAGCCATGAAATTAAAAGATGCTTATTCCTTGGAAGAAAAGTTATGACCAACCTAGACAGCATATTAAAAACCAGAAACATTACTTTGTCAACAAAGGTCTGTCTAGTCAAAGCTATGGTTTTTTCAGTAGTCATGTATGGATGTGAGTGTTGAGCTATAAAGAAAGCTGAGCACCAAAGAACTGATGCTTTTGAATTGTGGTGTTGGACAAGACTCTTGAGAGCCCCTTGGACTGCAAGGAGATCCAACCAGTCCATCCTAAAGGAAATCAGTTCTGAATATTCTTTGGAAGGACTGATGCTGAAGTGGAAACTCCAATATTTTGGCCACCTGATGTGAAAAACTGACTCATTTGAAAAGACCTTGATGCTGGGAAAGATTGAAGGCAGTAGAAGAAGGGGATGACAGAGGATGAGATGGTTGGATAGCATCCCTGATTCAGTGGGTATGAGTTTGAGCAACCTGCAGGAGTTGGCAATGGACAGGGAGTCCTCGTATGCTACAGTCTATAGGGTCGCAAAGAGTCAGACATGACTGACCAACTGAACTGAACTGAACTGATCCACATGGAATTTCTAACCCTTCATCTGGGATGGATCTAATTTTTTTTTTAGACTGAAATACCCTCCCCTTTCATCTTCACTGATAGAAATTCTATTCATCTTTCAAGAATCACTGTAAATTTTCTCTTAAGAGCTCTCATATAGTATCCTCCCCAAAAAGTAATTGATCACTCAATTATATATTCCCAAATTAAACTTTGGCTATCTACAACATTACCTCTTAATTTTGTTTTCTAATTCTCTGATGTCCTGGCTTTATCTCATAACCTTTAAATATTAGCTTATTCTTTATCTTTTAGTATTCATCATTGAACATGTCATAGTGTTTACACACATAAATCCTTCGTACAATGGCATTTACACAAACCCAGGCTGGTGAAAAAGGAGCATCTATACTAAGTCTTTGTGTGCCTTCTACTAGCCAAACACACTGAAGGATTTTATACACATTTTCATAGTACATCCTCACCACAGCCATATAAGTAGATCATGTTTATTGTCCAAACATGAATGCATTTTAGAAAAAAAGGTAGCACTGTTAATAATATCACCAGAAAAACAGAGATGAACTGTCTTTCCTGGGTAAACCAAGACATATAGGCATCCCACCTATAATCCTCTGATACGCAGTTTTACTCTTTTAGAGGCAAAAATTCTTTCCTAAGATCTTGAATGTTAACCCAGGATAGTATGAGTCCAAGTGTGTGTGTATACATATATATGTGCATGTAATGTACATACATGGGCTTCCCTGGTGGCTCAGCAGTAAAGAATCTGCCTGCCAATGCAAGAGACACAGGTTCAATTCCTGGATCAGGAAGATCCCCTGGAGAAGGAAATGGCAACCTGCTTCAGTATTCTTGCCTGGACAATCCTATGAGCAGAGGAGCCTGGCAGACTACAGTACATGCCATCACAAAAGAGTTGGACATGACTTAGCAACTAAACAACAACAATGATGTGTGTGTGTGTGTCCCTGTGTGTGTCTGTATATATATATACATTTTTTCATCAACCTTGTTCAAATGACATTGGGCAAAGAGTTTATGTGATCAGTGATGAATAATAAAAGATAGATGAAAGGACACCAGAAACTTAGAATACAAAATTTGAGCCACAAGTCATAAGTAAGTATACATACATGGCCATACATGGGCATTCTGCTTCCTAATGAAAGACTATTCTGAAATTTATGTTACATAAAGAAGCTTAATTTGTATTTTTTTAAGTTAGGGTTATTTCTGAGATATCCCATAAAAGCCAGGCCTTTAGTGTAATCTTAATAATCTTGCTTATTGAATAAAACACTAATCTAGGCACTGCTCTGAAGGAATTCTGGAGCTGTAACTAATGTCTGAAGTCTGTTGATCCTATGATAAGACTATGCTGACCTAAGTAGGTGAGCCCTTTGAAAGCAGAATATCTCCTCCAGCTGGTCCCAGAGGAAAGCCTTAGAAATAAATACTTCACTGGCTTGAAAGAAAGCAAATGGTCTTATTGTGAACTTCTTTTAGAGACTATTTGGCAGGGAATTATGGGCAGCATTGGGCTTCCCCAGTGGCTTAGTGGTAAAGAATCTACCTGCCATGCAGAAGACACAGGAGATACAGGTTCAAACCCTGGGTCAGGAAGACCCCCTGCAGGAGGACATGGCAAATCCACTCAGCATTCTTGCCTGGAGTATCCGCGGATGAGTCTGGAGGACTAGAGTCCATAGGGTCACAAAACGTCAAAACCAACTGAAGCGAATGAGCATGCATACATACTCAGGAAGTATTAGAAATGGTCCCTGTTTAACACCTAGCAAGAGAAAAGGTACCTCAGTATCACAACCACAAGGAATTCAATTCTGCCAGCAACTTGAATGAACTTCTTTTAGGACCCTGGGCCTCTCAGATGAGCAGTGTTGAGGGCAACATTTACACTGTAGTCTTTTGAAACCTTGAACAGAGAATTCAAGTACACCATGCCTAGACCTCTGATCTACAGAACACAGTTCAGTTCACTTCAGTCACTCAGTCGTGTCCAACTCTTTGCGACCCCATGAATCACAGCATGCCAGGCCTCCCTGTCCATCACCAACTTCTGGAGTTCACTCAGACTCACGTCCATCGAGTCAGTGATGCCATCCAGCCATCTCATCCTCTGTCGTCCCCTTCTCCTCCTGCCCCCAATCCCTTGCAGCATCAAAGTCTTTTCCAATGAGTCAACACTTTGCATGAGGTGGCCAAAGTACTGGAGTTTCAGCTTTAGCATCATTCCTTCCAAAGAAATCCCAGGGCTGATCTCCTTCAGAATGGACTAGTTGGATCTCCTTGCAGTCCAAGGGACTCTCAGGAGTCTTCTCCAACACCACAGTTCCAAAGCATCAATTCTTCGGCGCTCAGCCTTCTTCACAGTCCAACTCTCACATCCATACATGACCACAGG
>SJYT01058825.1:35213-67144 GCA_006410635.1 Cephalophus harveyi | reverse complement strand
TCATTGGAAAAGACTCTGATGCTGGGAGGGATTGGGGGCAGGAGGAGAAGGGGACGACCAAGGATGAGATGGCTGGATGGATGTGAGTCTGAGTGAACTCCAAGAGATGGTGATGAACAGGGAGGCCTGGGGTGCTGCGATTCATGGGTTCACGAAGAGTTGGACATGACTGAGCGACTGAACTGAACTGAATGGCAACCCACTCCAGTGTTCTTGCCTGGAGAATCCTCAGGACGGGGGAGCTTGGTGGGCTGCCGTCTGTGGGGTCACACAGAGTCGGACACTACTGAAGTGACTTAGCAGCAGCAGCAGCTAAGGTCATTATTTCTTGTGGTGATATTTTGAAATAATCCACTATCTTCTATTTGTCTTGGTTGGCCAGAGTTGTCTTCACTAAAAGCCTAGTATTTCCTGTTCCACTGGATGGCTCTCATGTTCCATATTTATCACTTGCAATATATGAATATTCTTATATGATAATTTGGATTGTGCATCTTATTCCAAATGGAAGTCAGAAATCTGAACACAGTGAGTGTGATAGTACCCTAGGAGGACTGAATAAATATTCCTTTTCAGATGATAAATCAAATTAGTTCCAAACATCCCTTCATTCATTAGTTTCTCCATGACTATATCATACAACTAGCACTTGTGCACTAGGCGGTGTAGAGGACTCTGCAGTGCATTACTGAGATCCACCTTTAGGACTAGGGCACCCGTTCTCCTAGTAGATGGAATTCTTGATTGCTGAGTGCTAGAGGTTCAGTGGTGTTGGTCACTCACTCATGTCTGACTCTTGCAATGCCATGGACTATAGCCCACCAGGCTCCTCTGTCCATGGAATTCTCCAGGCAAGAATACTGGAGTGGGTTGCCATTGTCTTTGCCAGGGGATCTTTCCAGCCCAGGGATCAAACCTTGGTCTCCTGTATTGCATACAGATTCTTTACCATCTGAGCCACCGGGAATCCCCAAGTGGTTGAGTACTTCCCCTCTGTCTTCAACAGAAATAAATGCTATTCACTTTCACTGGGGGCAGCTCATTTTAACTAACTGCAAGGATATCAGAGCCTATTTTCTTTCCTCAACCTGCAGCATTTCTGAAAGACCATCCCAACAGTGAAAGTGAGTTGCTTCCCCATAGAATTTTCTGTGCCTTTTCTATTTAAGGTAATATTGGTGTCCACCTCTTGTAATTATTAGGCAAACTATACAAACTGCTACTTCTAAAATGTTTAACATAGTTCCTAGAACATAAAAATTACTCCCAAAATGTTAGATAAATATCAGTTAATTTTTATTATTGATAAACAGCTGAAGGGGGCACTTTATAAAGCTACTCATGTTTATGACTCCTTCAACTGCCATTAAAGTGGTATGGGTTATGGTTATTTTCCATGTTATTTAGTAAGAAAATACAAGGCAGAGTTGGAGGAGGGTGTTACTCATCAGAAAGTGTAACACCCTCTCTTCTTCATTGATAGAAAATACTTTGTAACCATTGGTTCTGGGTTCATTTTTTCAATCAGTTTATGACTCTGTGTGTAGTTTGCTGTTCGAGTCTTCAGAATTACCTTGAAAGTGTTCTCAGTAAGGAAGATGGCATTCTTAGGTGTAATGATAACAGTCTCTGTGGTGCCATCCAGGAGAAACACCCCAAGCACAGGGACTTAGGCTGGTATATGGGGAAGGGCACTGGGTTGTCTTTGCTGCAATCAAGACAAACTCAGATTGGACTCTGGCCTCTTGAACCTCTCAGTGAGTGAGATGAGATGTCCTTAAGGACTGTCTCTGAGTCTCGCCAAGTTTCCACTGTTGTTGTATCCCTATACCTTCCTTCCACTTTTTTAAAAAAGAAATAAAGTCAACACTTATTTTCTTGCTCTGCTGTGCTGGGGTTTTCAAATGTTGGACTAAATGTGTGTAATTTCTGTAAGACTCTCATGGGTTATATCCATTTCTCTGTGTCTGGTCATAGAGGATAGATACAAAATCTCAGACGTGAGAAACAAAATGTTTTCCAAGTAATTAGAAAGTGATACTCAATTTGATGCTTGGCTTTATAAAAGACAAGTTATATAGTCACTGTCAATATCAGGCTTTGGGCACTATAAGAATGTAAATAAAATTAGAAATGCCTGGGAATATGTATCCTGCATATTAGGACAGCTAGCCTTAAGTGTATACAGTTTTCTCCATTTAGAAAACACCACTACTCATCCCTGTTAGTATTCATAGGTAATTATTGATCAATCAAACCCATTTAGCTTTTATTAACTGAAATCATAGCCTTTAAAAGCAATAATTTTAAAACCTCACATAGATGTCCTATTAGTGAAAAATAGGGAATAGAAATAGAAAAAAAAACTTTTTTTCCCAGCTTTACTGAAATATAATTGACATAAAACATTGTGTAAATTTAAGGTGTACAATGTGTTGATTTGATACATTTATTTATTGCAAAATGTTTACCACCATAGAAATAGGGCCATTTTCTATATAATTTCTGAAACTGAATACAACACATGCATAGAAGTGATTAGGTATCTAAGGCCCTTTATTATTGAAATACCCAAAATGTGTTTCAATATTTAATTGGTGAATAAATGAATTGTTCTGTAAACATAGGAGGTATCTTAATGAATATGTCTATTCTGTTATTGTTTAGTTTTTTATGATTATCATCATCTCTGGTCCACATTAACAGAATACACCAATGTTGTTTTTAGTATTAAATTAGGTAAACTTAGAGGAAAAACAAAATAGGACTCAGAGGTTCTGAAGTCATGATACTTAAGTGCAGCAAGTTTCTATAGACTGTGATCTATTTGAAAAATTGTGTAGTATTACAGTAAAAAGACTGACACCATTGGCTATTGAACTACAGAATACAGCTTAACCCGGAGATTAAGTTTGGGAAAAGAAAGTATAAATTACATAATCTAAGTCATCTAATAGGAATTTGGAATGTACTTCCAGGAATAGGAATCTGCTATGCACTTCCTAATGTGCATAGCACTACCAACTTCCCCCCAGATGATGTGGACTAGAGCTAGAGAGGAGGTTGAAATAAACAATGTAGTTACATAGTATTTAGATTTATATTTAGAAATCAATGATTTCTGTACCCATCACCTTTCTTCTTCCAATATTCTTCTGTGAAGGAAGGGTCATGTGACCTCTTGGCAGAGGGTGTATTTAAGTGGTATGCTCTGGATCTCAGCTAGTCTGCAGAGCAATGTCCCTCGTGTGCTTCATCTTTCCTGTTATGACTGGCTGATTTTCAGTTGGTAGCTGATTTAATTCATGCTTTGATCTGGATATGGTCATCCTCCATTTGTCTCTTGCTAAGTTATAGAAATGCTCTGATTTCTGTTATACTTGTTCCTGAAGTTTTCCTCTGGGCTTTGCTGGCTCCAAATGCAACAACCATACCAAAGGACACTCCAGAGAGATTGCAGATTTTGCAAACTTAATTAATTCATGCTTTGATCTGGATATGGTCATCCTCCATTTGTCTCTTGCTAAGTTATAGAAATGCTCTGATTTCTGTTATACTTGTTCCTGAAGTTTTCCTCTGGGCTTTGCTGGCTCCAAATGCAACAACCATACCAAAGGACACTCCAGAGAGACTGCAGATTTTGCAAACTTAATTTCTCTGAATTTCAGCTAAATCATCTACAAAATGATTTTTTTTTTTCCTCCCAGGGTAGAAGTGAATATTAAATAATAATAAATAGCATTTAAAATCACTTAAAACTGTACTGTTGTACAGTTAAAATATATTAAACATGTTTATAATAAAATAATAAAATGACAGGGAGATAAAGAGAAGGGGTCACTATTATTTATACCTTAATACTTTAAAAAGAAACAAAAGCAGATGAAAATGGGCATTAGAAGACTGAGTTCAGTTTATCTTGTTCACATTGTACGCCCTTCAAACAATTTTTCCCTCCTTTGGTGTCAACTTCCTTTAATACGGTCTCCAGTAAATTCTACCTAAAGTCTTGATATCTATTTTGGCTAAAGAAGATCAAAGCAATGATTTTCTGCCATGCAAACTTTCAATGTCTCCTTGAGTGCTCAACAATACAACAATAGAGTAACAAAAATTCCCTCATCAAGAGCTTGTATAGAATATAGTTCAAGATATTAGACTCATTATCTTAATTAAGTCTTAATGGTCTTCCAATTCATTTTCATGGTTACATGTGACCTAGAAGTTCTGCCAATCATGGTATACTTGATACTTTATTCAGACTTCTAGTTCCTCACAAAATATGGCATTCTAAAGACTAGAGGCTAAAATTATCCCCATGAATATTACTGAGAGAAATTAATGGCACAGCCCTGCCATGGATATGTTGGTAAGATTTAGGTGACTCATTTCTTCTTTGTGCCCTGTTCTTTGTATCAGTTTGGACGAGAACCAAGTAATTAAGAAGGTTACATGAGTTTTCAAAAATAATAATTTTTAATAGCCCCTATTACTGCATTAAAAAAAGAAAACTCAGCTAAATGAATTTTGGCACCCAACATATCCTAATAAACATGTTTGATATACTGTGGACTCCAAATACACTATAGAGACATATTTTTCTGCTCTGGGAACGAATAGGCTGTGATGTGAAACAATGGATTTAGTATAGAATTCTGGATAATTAGAACTAACAGGTGACTAAATAGGTACCAATTGTTGTGTCTCTCATTGACTAGCATTTGAACTAAGACATTATATCTCTGTGAATGAATAAATCTGTTAGCTTCTTGCTAACTGGGCCTTGGTCAATGCTGTGCTAGGCTTGGTGAGGATAAAGAGATTTATGCAATAGATTGGATACTGCTAGGAGCATTCAATAAAGCTTACTGGTTAAGACTATGATCTCTGAATCTTATCTCTACTCTTACTTGTTCTATGACCTCATGCCAAGTATTTAACTTTGGAAACCTAGTTTTTTCTATTCTGGAAATAGAGACAAACACTAATAGAATTAAGTGAAGTATTGTATGTTCTTCTGGGACAGCACACTGAATCAAACATCAGTTGTGTATGACTGTGTGATCCCATGGACTGCAGCATGCCAGGCTTCCCTGTTCTTCACCGTCTCCTGGAGCTTGCTCAAATTCATGTCCTCGATGGACATGATGGACATGGTCAGTGATTCCATCCAACTATCTCGTCCTCTGTTATCCCCTTCTCCTGGAGACAGACCCTTCAATCTTTCCCAACACAAGGGTCTTTTCTAATGAGTCAGCACTTTGCATCAGGTGGCCAAAGTATTGGAGCTTCAGCTTCAGTGTCAGTCCTTGCAATGAATATTCAGGATTGATTCATTTTAGGATTGACTGGTTTGATCTCCTTGCAGTCATGCATGAAGTGGCTCAGTTGTGTCTGACTCTTAGTGACCCCATGGACTGTAGCCTACCAGGCTCCTCTGTCCATGGGATTTTCCAGGCAAGAGTACTGGAGTGGGGTGCCATTTTCTTCTCCAGAGGATCTTCCTGACCCAGGGATTGAAGCTGGGTCTCCCGCACTGTAGGCAGACGCTTTACCGTCTGAGCCACCAGGAAAGTCCTGTATAGTCCATAGTAATAAATGCTAGTTGTTGTTATTATAGTTATGAAATTTCTGGGTTGAAATGATATATTTATTTAAAAGTTGAGATGTTCCCACTCACACCATTGATTTTACTTGATTTTCAGAGCAGTTCTCTGAGACAGACTTTACTATTTCAACATACACATGATGAATTCACAAAAAATAAAGACCACTATGATCATTTACAGCCTTATGAATTATTAGTGGCAGGTATCATTTCTTTTCTTTTATACAAACCATATCATTTTTCAGCCATAACTGGGAGCATATACTTTTTCACCACATGTATTTTTTGAGATCATCAAAATTAGTCATAATTTTGTCTATCACTATGCTACAAAAGTCTCCTGTGGCCTTACTGCCCAAAACCTGTTCTATTCACTCTTTTTCTTAAGCACTTAGCAAAGAGACAGAAAGATGTTTATGAAGCATCAGATGAGGGATAGAACAATGAAGTTCTAGAGACTGCAAAGGTCACTGTGCACTGAGACACTGTGGGGTCGCCCCAGGGTGGTTGAAGACTGAGCTGATATAAATGATAGACGGAAGTTGTAACAGTGAAATCTGTTCTCCCAGGTTTTTTCTCTGAATTGTGAATGCTTAAAAAGATAATATTTTGTTGCATGGAGCATTTCCAAAATATAAGATGCGGGATGATGAATTATGGGGGGTGGGGGGCTAGTACTGCTCAGAATATAATTGGGGATCTATGTTCTTGTGAACAGGCATGATTACAGGATTTTGTATGAAATTCTTACGTGTTAGTTAAGTGAAGAGATAGTGGACAGAAATAGAAAATGACATAAGCCACCTTTCAAGCCCTTCTTTGCTTTTGCTTTGATTGGGATGGAGATTCCTATTAGACCTCTGACAAACTCAAAGATTCCAGAGTTAAAACAAAAAGTAAACATAAGTGAAGGCATCACTGATAAGGTTCTGCAAAGGCTTGATATGCTTTGAGGAACTGTCATACCACTTGAGTGCAAACTGGCTCTTCTTTGTTGTTCAGTTACTAAGTTGTATCCAACTCTTTGCAGCCCCATTGACTGCAGCACACCAGGCTTCCCTGTCATTCACTATCTCCTGAAGTTAGCGCAAATTCATGTCCATTGAATCGGTGATGCTATCTAACCATCTCATCGTATGGTGCCCTCTTCTCCTTTTGCCTTCAATCCTTCCCAACGTCAGGGTCTTTTCCAATGAGTTGGTTCTTCTCATCAGGTGGCCAAAGAACTGGAGTTTCAGCATCAGTTCTTCCAATGAATATTCAGGGTTGATTTACTTTAGGATTGACTGGTCTGATCTCCTTGCTGTCCAAGGGACTTTCAAGTCTTCTCGAGCACCACAATTTGAAAGCATCAATTCTTCAGCACTCTGCCTTCTTTATGGTCCAATTCTCACACCTGTATATGACTACTGGAAAGACCATAGCTCTGACTATATGGACCTTTGTTGGAAAAGTGATGACTCTGACAAAACCGTCTAGGTTCGTCATAGCTTTCCTTCCAAGGAGCAAGTGTCTTTTAGTTGCATGGCTGTAGTCACATTGTCCACAGTGATCTTAGAGTCCAAGAAAATAAAATCTGTAATTGCTTACACTTTTTCCCCATTTATTTGCCATGAAGTGATGGTATTAGATACCATGATCTTAGGTTTTTGAATGCCAAGTTTTAAGTCAGCTTTTTCATCTCTCTTTTCACCTTCATCAAAAGGTTCTTTTGTTCCTCTTTACTTTCTGCCATTAGGGTGGTATCATCTGCATATCTGAGGTTGTTGATATTTCTCCTGGTATCTTGATTCCAGTTTGTGATTCATCTAGCCTGGCATTTTGTATGATGTACTCTTAGAAGACTTGTAGAAGTATAAATAGGGTGACAGTATACAGCCTTGTTGTACTCCTTTCCCAATTTGGAACCAGTCAGTTGTCCCATGTAAGGTTCTAAAGTGTTGCTTCTTGACCCACCCACATAGAGGTTTCTCAGGAGACCGGTAAGATGGCCTGGTATTCCCATGTCTTTAGGAATTTTCCACAGCTGGTTGTTATCCACACAGTCAAAGGCTTTTGCATAGTCAATGAAGCAGAAATAGATGCTTTTTCCTAGAATTTCCTTGCTTTCTCCATGATCAAACAGATGTTGGCAATTTGATCTCTGATTCCCATGCCTTTTCTAAACCCAGCTTATACATCTAGAAGGACAAGTAGTTTCTTGCCTTCTCGTTGAAAAGAAAAAAAAAATATATTGATTTCAGCCATTGAAATGCTTGTTCAGCAACAAATATACTACTATTGTGTGTGTATGTATTTCTGCTAGTCTGCATTTCACAGAAATTTGTGCACATGCTATTGTATGTATGTGTATATGCATGCAAGAGAAAGAATGAAATATCATTTTGGAGTATTTAGAAATCTTATAATTCTTAATTATATATTTAAAAATTATTTAATTATTATTATTTATATATGTATGATGATATGTGTCCTGCACTTTCAGGATTATTTAAAGATATTATACACACACATACAGACACATGCATAACACAAGAGGTTTCTACTGCTCCTGGAAAAAATAAATATACTCCCCAGGAATGAAAATTTTCAGGGCAACATCACAATATATT
Organism: Cephalophus harveyi; assembly: GCA_006410635.1. Taxonomy (NCBI): domain Eukaryota; kingdom Metazoa; phylum Chordata; class Mammalia; order Artiodactyla; family Bovidae; genus Cephalophus; species Cephalophus harveyi. The sequence goes on along the minus strand of SJYT01058825.1, from coordinate 58,924 downwards.
AGAGGCAGTACATTCTTTTCACTCTGTCCTTCTACCTACTATACATTATCTCAAGGAGACACTTTCTGTTATACATCAAGGGCAGATGTCACAATGGAGTCACTTTTGGAAACCTCCTCCCCATTCCTTCCTGCACTTGTGCAGTTTTTGATGGGATAAAAGTAGAGCGGCAAAATTCATTTCTTTCTCAAATGTAATCTCTTTTCTGTTCTTAAAAAAATTCACGGTGAATTTGAAAATAGTATTAGGGAAGATCGTGTGAGACTATCTGTGTTCATATGACTCCAAACAAAAAGAATAAATATAGGAGGACAGGAGAAAGCAAGGACAGGAGGACAGGAGACCTCAGGTTCACAGGAAAGAAAAAGCAAAAGCACATCTGGATTTCAAATCTGCTACAATGAGTGCTCAAACATGCAAAATTAGTCTTGCCAGCTTCCTGTTTCAATTCTTCAGACTCCTAATCATAGCACATGAGACCTTTCCTGGACCTTCCTTCATTTCCTTGGATAGGCTTCTTTTACCATCTTAAGCTGTTCTCATGGGAGAGTTGAAAACGAATTCCCAGTACACTCCACTTTTGTCCACTTCCCTCTCAATCTGACCAGTTATATCTGTCTATATTTTTTTTTAGTCAGCATGAACTGTTTGGAATTGCATTTCCTGTTATGCTGTCTAATGCTCTCCTGTTACTCTGCTTGGCAAATGCCTACTTATGTGCAAGAGCCAACATCACAGGATGGAGATAATTTCTATGACCAGATCAAGTATCCTTCTATGCACTTCAATGATTTACTCCACTGTAATGCACTTGAGTCTTATTGTAACCAGAAGTAGGTTGTGAGCACATTTACAGAATAGACTGATTTATTTTAGAATATCTTGTATCTCATTTGTGTCCACAATATAGGCCCTTAGGAAATATTTACAGAACTAATAAATCATTATCTGTTTATAAAGCAGAGAGATTTTGCCAAAGAGTATTCCTATAATGTATCCAAAATGCTTTATATTTTCACATGTATAAATATATTATTTTTCTGAGAAAATTAGGATACCTGATTGAGTTAGAAGAAGCAATTCTGTAGACTTTTATTTAGCCCAGTCATTTAAAATATTCACCAGGGAAACATTTCTAAAGTCTAACTAAAACATGAATAGCTTTTACTATAGGACAGTTCATTTCTTCATTTCTATTTTCTCAAATTTAACTCAAGTAGATTTTGATAATGCTGCTGTTAAATCAGTTTTAAGGCAGGGTATGGACTAAACTAATAAAGACATGAATCAGGAAAGCCATAAAGTTTTGGATGTGAAACAGGAAGCAGGGTAGATTTGCCAAAATTCCATATAGATTGCATTCTGTCTTTGTATCATATTTAATAAGTCCATAAATCTTTCTAAATGCTGACAATAATGCTGTTTCAGGCTGGTGGGAATGGCAGTCATTAAATAACTGTGTCATTCAAAAATGTGTTCTAACACGTATTTTTTACTATAATTCTGAATAGGTCCCAAATCATCAATTAAGCAGTCTGTAAATCCCTAAGAATTCTAGATGGGATATTAGGTTTACAATTATGGCCCCAACAGTGAACAATATTTTTCAAAGTAAAAACTGCTTGAGGTTGAGAAATGCTTTCTCAGCAGGTAAAATTAGAGTTGGTAATAAAAATAAAATCTGTTTTAAGTGTGTGTGTGTATATACATATATATATTATGATTAGCATTTATATTTAATTTTATAATTGCTAATGCTAAAAGGGAGACAGCTTTCCTTTGTAAACAAATAGCATGCATAAAATTTAAAATTTTTCCCAGGTACAGTATTATTAATAACAAACTTTTTACTCTCTGATTAAAGGGATAATTGAGAAAGCATATCACGTACCAAACTGTATGATAAACTTAGATATGTGATCTCCTTAAATACCTTTGAAAACCAAGAGATGTGGACCTAATGTTAATTTTAATGAGGGATTTGGAATTAACATGGACCTTGCGAGAATTTATCAAAACTCAAACAGTAGAAATTCAGTTGTCCTGGATTGGTTGTCTTGTCTATGTTATCAGCCTCAACATTGTTTTTATGTATCATGATTTATGTTTCAACTTATAGTCAATCAAATGAGTTATAATGAAGGTAAAACTAAATGTCTTGAAGAATATTAATGAAGAGATATTATTAGATTATTTCAAGTTGTAATAGCATTTCTATGGTTTATGAGGTTAGATTGGATAATATAAAAGAAATTACTTTTTGAAGTGTAAAGTGCTATGCAAACACTCGATATTTAACACACAGCCAGTATTTGCTGAGTACCTATTATCTTCCAGACACTATTCTAGGCTTGAAGGTTATAGTAACAAAGTATACCTTGTTATGAAAGTATACTGTTATGTTATGAAACTCCTGTTTTAGATTGGTGAATCAGGATATAGGTAGACAATTAAGTGAATGGGATAATTCTTAGCCTGATGAATGCTATAAAAATATGATGATGTAATAAAAAGCAAGCTGCGGGAACAAGACTAGTGGGAAGCATGGTGTCTCTAGATTGAATGGTCACCAAGGATCAAGTGTTGGGGAGCCATGACTTAGCCTCTGGGAATAGCATCACATACAGAAACACATCCGTGCACATGCATACACAAGTATGCACACACACATATATAATGCAAATTGCACAGAGTGCTCAAATGGCAAGAATAAGCTTGAAACTTTCAAGGGACAGAAGGAAGGAGAAGTCAGTTTGACTATATTCTGATGGGAAAAAAGGAAAATGGAGCAAGACTTTTCTCATTGAAAAGTCAAAGAGAGCTAGAGACAAGTTGAACCTCTTAGAGTGAAAGATTTGAAGAGCAGTCAAGGCAGTGAGTCTCAAACTAGCTGGAGAGAGGACAAGTTGTTTTTTCTGTTTTGTCTTAATTTCTAACTCAGTGTTAGGCTGATAATCTTGTAAAATCCAAGAAAAATTAGAATGAGACTAGTATCAGTTCAGTTCAGTTCAGTCGCTCAGTCGTGTCCGACTCTTTGCGACCCCATGAATCGCAGCACGCCAGGCCTCCCTGTTCATCACCATCTCTCAGAGTTCACTCAGACTCACATCCATCGAGTCAGCGATGCCATCCAGACATCTCATCCTCGGTCGTCCCCTTCTCCTCCTGCCCCCAATCCCTCCCAGCATCAGAGTCTTTTCCAGTGAGTCAACTCTTTGCATGAGGTGGCCAAAGTACTGGAGCTTCAGCTTTAGCATCATTCCCTCCAAAGAAATCCCAGGGTTGATCTCCTTCAGAATGGACTGGTTGGATCTCCTTGCAGTCCAAGGGACTCTCAAGAGTCTTCCAACACCACAGTTCAAAAGCATCAATTCTTCGGCGATCAGCCTTCTTCACAGTCCAACTCTCACGTCCATACATGACCACAGGAAAAACCATAGCCTTCACTAAACGGACCTTAGTCGGCAAAGGACTACTAGTATACTGAAGGAAAAATACTATAAAACTGCTAAACACTTGCTCTCATTCATCTAATTGTGGACTAGTAATAAAATGTTCATAGATTAGATATGTTTTGGACACAGTATTTTTAGCTCTCATTGAGAGTTTTTGGAACAGAATAGTAAGCCAATCTGATATAAAATATAAATATGTATGCATGTGTGTGTGTATGTATAGTATCACCATTGAACCTTATAGCCTAGGTGATAAGAAATATATTTCCCTTTGGTTCCTGGACAGGATTTGTTACTTTTTTCCCCCGGGGATATCAGAAACAGCTCACATTAAAGTTTGATTTTTGTCTTGTACTTAAATAATAACAAAATGAAAGAAAACGTAATGATGAAGTCAGAGAAAACAGTGCTTCTACAACATTCTAGAGGTAAATTTTAAATATAATGATGGATCTAAACATAGGCTCCTATATATAAGTTAGTATTTTTATAATCTGCTCACAATTAATCTATAATGATGATATTTGTATGAAAAACCTCTCCTATTTTTGTCCATCAAATTGTAGAAGAGATTAACTTATACACATAACAAGGAAAATTTTACTTAAAAAAGAAAGATCCTGAAGTGCGAAGAGGTTAATTCTGCCCAAGTTCTTGCACACAGGATGAGGCAGAACCAAGAACGGGGTGGGTTTGTTTGTTTGGGTCTTGCTCGCTTTATATAATCCAAATCGTTCATGATGTGAGCTTGATACTAGGTTAAAATAATGTAAGTTAACTTCTCTCTCTTTATATTTTACTTCATATTTCCTGAACTTACATACTGTTTATGCTGTCAACATGTTTTAAGTACTATATCAAACATATTTCCGTAAGATTTCTTAAAGAATCAAGTAATTTTCTAAGAGATGTTAAAATCTACTGAACTTTAATCATGAATTTGGGGGAAAAAAGACACTTAAAAGTACAGATTATACTTGAGACCCTCAGATCTGACAGACCCTATTTTACTTTTTACATCAAATGCTAGAACTGTCTACATCTTAATAAAAGTGGGTTTTACAAATGAAATGCTTTAAAGGCATTAGGAAAGATGCATTGAGTAACAAACGTGTGCCATGTTTTGGTTGCATTGGGCTTTCACCTTGAAAGGATGACATAAATTATGAGAATATGCAGAAAAATTATGAAGACACTCTCAATGTGGCTAATAGAATCATTGATATGAATAGCAAGGAAGACAAATGGCACATAGCATGCAATAGTCACATACCAGTGCTCACAACCAAATGTCTAATCAATTGAAAACTCCTTTTGTTAAATAGTAATAAATTATACTTCATAAAAGAGCTGAATGATACAAGCAGATTTTTACAACTATAAAATTATAAATTAAATTTTCATATCAAAAGTGGCCTATGTATCTTTTAAATGGTTTACTTGATATTGGGTACACAGGCCTTTTATCCAAATGTGTCCCATGCTTAGCCAAGACCTACACCTTGCCTTTTGGTCCCAGGCTCTTCTCCATTTATGAAGCCCTGATGTCTGTCAATGACCATTTCTACCTTCTGCCTTAGGAAAAGACTTGTCTCTAATGTACTTTTTATTTTTGTTGTTGTTATTGCTGTCCTTTCTTTTTGCTTGTTCAGTCATTTTTCATTAAATATAAGGAACACAATGAGTATGCATTTTTATTATTGAATATTTTGGAAATTTTGTTATGTTCTGGGAATATGCTTCCTGTTCTCAATGAAATCTTAGTTTAGCATCTCACAGACAGATTTCTTAAATATATACAACACTAAAAGGCAGTTGTTGTAAATCTAAGCATATTCTAAAATAAAATGTTTATCTAATAAAATAAAAATACTGAAAATACCATTGTATTAGTACTGTCTCTTATACACATCTATAAAAATATGATGATGTAATAAAAAGCAAGCTGCGGGAACAAGACTAGTGGGAAGCATGGTGTCTCTAGATTGAATGGTCACCAAGGATCAAGTGTTGGGGAGCCATGACTTAGCCTCTGGGAATAGCATCACATACAGAAACACATCCGTGCACATGCATACACAAGTATGCACACACACATATATAATGCAAATTGCACAGAAAACATTGAATAAAACTGTAACTTTGGAAACATTATGTAAACATCTGTTTCATTATTTCCAAAGAAAAAATGATAATAGCCGAGATGAAGAAGGTTAAACTCCTACCCTCACTGAAATGGGAGTACTATACACTGACCGCAAAATACTACTGCTGCTTCACGTGTTAATATATATAAAGCTTTTCAGCTCAACATTTAGCTCACAGTGCCTACTCAATAAATGTTGTTATTGGCACTACTAGTGGTTGTAGAAGCAGAAACAATAGTAATATATTGCTACTACTACTTCTATTACTTAATACTCTATGATGGCAACATAATGCTGAATAAATGAATATGTAAATCAATAAGCAGTTTAAGCTTTGAACTTTTTTCAGAAAGGAATAATATATATGATAGTGGAGAAGTAAAATTTGTGTATGAATTCTCATTCCAAAGGATTTGGATCATACAACTTAAAGCTACTTAGATGGTCAGCTGGTTCAATTCTCTCATCTGTGGAGAAATATACTAAGTTCAAGGAAAACCTAGTATTCTGTCAACAATCACGTAGCTCTTGGCAGATTAAGACTCCTTTGGATTTAATTATGTGATGGATCAAACATTCACATGCGTACCAGGATGTATAATATTTTTCTCATAGTGGTGAAAGTGATTACTATATAAACTATAAAAACTATAAATATATATGTATGTGTATATTAAACATATAATGAGATTCTGTATAAACTCTGCTAAAAGGTATAATTGTCATGGAAAGAAAGATGAATATATATCCATTACAATTTGTAAAGTTTGCTTTAAAAATAGAAATAGTAGTAATAAAACATTGTGTTACCACTCTTCGCAACCCCATGGACTGTATAGCCCACCAGGCTCCTCTGTCCATAGAATTTTCCAGGCAAGGATACTGGAATGGGTTGCCATGTCCTTCTCCAGGGGATATTCCTAACCCAGGGATCAAACCCAGGTCTCCTGCATTGCAGGCAGATGCTTTACTGTCTGATCTACTAGGAAAACATTACATGTTGATTAAAAAATCAATGAAATATAGGGAAGTAATCATTTTCATCGTCATGCTTACGTTGTCTATTGTCTCAAACCCACATGCCAATTTCCTCCAAGGGAGCCCAGGAGTATTGATATGACAGCTGCCTGTGGAGATTTTGCAATGTCTTGGTTTTAGTTAATCTCTTTCATGAAGTTAAACTTCATGACCATTAGAATAATTCCTGATCACTGGAATTACATTTTCCATTCAAATTTTCTTGATTGTTGGCTTTATGTTCTTATGAACAGACACTTTGCAAAAAATACAGAAATATTTTTGCCGGTACTAGCAGAGAAGAAAATTCCTGTCTTCTTTTTCTTCTAATCCTTGTTAAGAAGAATGTATCAGGCCTTAACTTACCTGACCAGATTCCTTGATTCTCTAATTCTTTCATACATTGATTCCATAAATTCTCATTAAATGCTCTGTGTTTAAGGCACTAGGAATACAGTGGTTAATAAAGTTTCATACTATTCCTCCTGGAATTTATGGTCTAATGGAGGATATAGGCAAGTGTCCAGTCATTGGTGATGAATGAATGTCATCACAGTGGCAGGTGCACTTTGAGAGCATAGAAAAGACACCCAAGTCAGACTTGGAAGACTACGGAATGCCTCTTAGGGAAAAAAAAAAAAATGTCTTTGAAGGTGATAGCTGGAGTAGAAATGAGTAAAGTGAAGGGTATCCCAGGAAGAAGGATCACCATGGGGTAAAGTCAATTAGCAAAAAGAACATGGGGTATTTCATAGAACTGAAAGGAAGAAAGAATGAGACAGGGGAAGCTGTGAGAGGTATGGCTGGGGAGAGAAAGAGGAATTCAATGAAAAAGGCTTAAGACATACTAAGGACTCAGATTGTGAGACATAGACACACACGTATGATGCACATGTACACACACACTCATAGACTCTCTGAGACTGTGTGAACATATAGCGCCTGACAGCTAACTCGCAGCTATAATATACAGAAGCTCAATCGTGGATTTCTCATGACAGGTTTTATAATCATCTTCTCTTCTTCATGCGCTGTCTTCATTTGAGTTTGAAAACAGTTTTGAAGACTCTTATCTTCCTCAGTGCTTTCTGGCTAGACCTTTACACGTATTTCAGATGCATTTTTCACATTTAATCTTGAGAGAAACTGGCAAAATGGGAAATCAAGTGAAGACTACAATTATTGCTCATGAACTTTTGATAATATTATCTGCAAAAGTCTGTTCACATTCACATATGAGCACAAGCCTGCCAGAATATAGAGACATATTTTTCTTCCATTTCAAAATTGTATTTTTCAACGTCTATTTCTAAGGTCAGATTAACTATGACAACATGTTGGAAGGCATGCTTGTCTAACGCGCTTGCAATTCCATGAGTTGGAAGGCCCTTTGTTTCAACAATTATTTATGCAGAAATGCTTTATTAGAATCAGACAGCACACAAGGTGTGTTTGTTAGAAAGAGATATAAAGACAACTTTACTCCAAATTAATCAATTCAGTTTGTATTTCTCTGCGCAACACTAATGGACAAAGCTCTCTGCCAGGGTGGATGTAGAGGATGGTAAGATGCAAACAGGGAGACAGATTTATGTTCATGTCACGCTTCAGTTTCTAACAGGCATCACAGCTCTCCCCCGCAAAGCCCTGTGTAGTTGTTAGGAAAGGACTTCTCATCCCCATTCAACATATAGGGAAACATCACTTAAAACTGTTACATATTTTACCAAAGACCAATTGAAAGTAAACTACATAGCCAGGGTTAGAACACCGATCATCTGACTCCCAGTCCAGACCTTTTTTAGATGATCTTGCCCTCTCTGTGGAACATGGTTCTTCCCATCTACTTAACTCATTACGCAGCTCAATTTTTTCCCCCCCCACATAACTGTGTGTCACAAAATTTCCCAAATGTGTGTGCCTAAAATATACTGATTAAGGAAAGAAAACATTGGTTTATAGATTCACCTATATAATATTGTAACTGACTACCCAAACCCAGCAGAAGTAATTTGATCACACTGTACATCATCTTTCAACTTTACTTCAAATCACATGTTCATTGCCTAAGTAGTGTGATGATGGAACAGTAATATGGGTCATATGCTTCATTTCCGAGTTACAGAGTATCTCACTGTAGGAACGGTCATGACTCGCTATTCCTACCACTGCTCAAATACAATTGCTTGATTCTCACTTGTCATAAATATGGATAGACTGTGCTAAAAATGAAATTATACACAAATATAAAGCCTATATGAGGATTTAATTCATTCTGTAAAAGTTTGAGATTAATAATAATTATACAATAAATTTATAGAACATGGTCCACTTTATGATAAATGCTAAGATTTTTCACTTCTGTGAAAAGTATATTGCTAATTAATGTTTCTTCTTTATTCTTTGTTGTATATATCTTGTTTATTCTTTATAACTACAGTTTCCCTTATCTATTATTTAATTATTTCCATTTCCTTCCTATAATGCATAAATTTTACTTTATTATAGCTCTTTTTGAAGAATAATATGTATCTGCAGAGGTAATAAAAATTACAACTATGAAGTTACATTATTTTACACGCAGAAAATAGCAATTTCAACATGTCAGCCATTGGTTATATTATAGTCTAGTATACTCGTTCATTGCCTGTATCATTTAAACTATTAAACCTTTTTATACAGCAGTTTTACAGTTTGTAGCAAGAACTATGATGATACTCTTAATTATCAATCAGGTTATTCCATTATTTTAATTCACTTAAATGCATAATTCAATGAAAGCAGAAGCTATGTACAGTAGTTTGAACAATGCCAATTCTCTGGTGTTGCCTTTCTTTGGAATCGGAATGAAAACTTGACCTTTTCCAGTTCTGTAGCCACTGCTGGGTTTTCCAAATTTGCTGACCTATTGAGTGCAGAACTTTAACAGCATCATCTTTTAAGTTTTAAATAGTTCAGCTCCACTAGCTTTGTTCATAGAAATGCTTCCTAAGGCCCACTTGACTTCATACTCCAGGATGTCCGACTCTAGGTGAGTGATCAGGTGGTTATCTAGGTCATTAAAATCTTTTTTTGTATGGTTTCTGTGTATTCTTGCTACCTCTTAATCTCTTCTGCTTCTGTTAAGTCCCTACCATTTCTGTCCTTTATCATGCCCATCCTTGCATGAAGTGTCCCTTGATATCTTTAATTTTCTTGAAGAGATCTCCAGTTCCCATTCTGTTGTCTTCTTCTATTTCTTTGTATTGTTCATTTAAGAAGGCCTTCTTACCTCTCCTTGCTATTCTCTGACTCTGCATTCAGTTATCTTTTCCTTTCTCTCCTGCCTTTTGCTTCTCTTCTTTCTTCAGCTATTTGTAAAGCCTCCTCAGACAACTACTTTGCCTTCTTCCATTTCTTTTTCTTGGGATGGTTGTGGTCCATACACGATCTCTAACTCCATAATACTTTCCTTCCCGTAAGTAAATACGTAAGTTGCTTGCTCAGTTATCTCTGACTCTTTGTGACCCCATGGACTGTAGCCCACCAAGCTCCTCTAACCATGGAATTTTCCAGGCAAGAATATGGAGTGGTTTGCTATTTCCTTTTCCAGGGGATCTTCCCAAGCCAGGGATGGAACCCACTTTTCTTGAGTCTCCTGCATTGGCAGGCAAATTCTTTACCATGTGCACCACTTGGGAAGCCCCTTCCCTCCATAAATTCATTTATTATTTATTGTCCATGCCATCAGTCAAGAGATCTCACATTCCCATGCAGTGTATCCTATTATTGTGATGGTTAATTTTACAAGTCAGTTTGACTGGATCACAGATGCCCAGGCATTTGGTCAAATAGTATTCTAGGTGAGTTTGAACAATGCCAATTCTCTGGTGTTGCCTTTCTTTGGAATCGGAATGAAAACTTGACCTTTTCCAGTTCTGTAGCCACTGCTGGGTTTTCCAAATTTGCTGACCTATTGAGTGCAGAACTTTAACAGCATCATCTTTTAAGTTTTAAATAGTTCAGCTCCACTAGCTTTGTTCATAGAAATGCTTCCTAAGGCCCACTTGACTTCATACTCCAGGATGTCCGACTCTAGGTGAGTGACCAGGTGGTTATCTAGGTCATTAAAATCTTTTTTTGTATAGTTTCTGTGTATTCTTGCTACCTCTTAATCTCTTCTGCTTCTGTTAAGTCCCTACCATTTCTGTCCTTTATCATGCCCATCCTTGCATGAAGTGTCCCTTGATATCTTTAATTTTCTTGAAGAGATCTCCAGTTCCCATTCTGTTGTCTTCTTCTATTTCTTTGTATTGTTCATTTAAGAAGGCCTTCTTACCTCTCCTTGCTATTCTCTGACTCTGCATTCAGTTATCTTTTCCTTTCTCTCCTGCCTTTTGCTTCTCTTCTTTCTTCAGCTATTTGTAAAGCCTCCTCAGACAACTACTTTGCCTTCTTCCATTTCTTTTTCTTGGGATGGTTGTGGTCCATACACGATCTCTAACTCCATAATACTTTCCTTCCCGTAAGTAAATACGTAAGTTGCTTGCTCAGTTATCTCTGACTCTTTGTGACCCCATGGACTGTAGCCCACCAAGCTCCTCTAACCGTGGAATTTTCCAGGCAAGAATATGGAGTGGTTTGCTATTTCCTTTTCCAGGGGATCTTCCCAAGCCAGGGATGGAACCCACTTTTCTTGAGTCTCCTGCATTGGCAGGCAAATTCTTTACCATGTGCACCACTTGGGAAGCCCCTTCCCTCCATAAATTCATTTATTATTTATTGTCCATGCCATCAGTCAAGAGATCTCACATTCCCATGCAGTGTATCCTATTATTGTGATGGTTAATTTTACAAGTCAGTTTGACTGGATCACAGATGCCCAGGCATTTGGTCAAATAGTATTCTAGGTGTGTCTGTGAAGGTGTTTCTGGGTAAGACTAACATTTGAATCAGTAGACTGAGTAGAGTAGATAGCTCTAACATGGGTGGCCCTCATCTAATTGATTGAAGGCCTGAGTAGAACAAGGAGGCTGACACTTTTGCCAGTAAGAGGGGAACTCCTACCTGCCTTTTGAGCTGGGATATTGGTCTTTCTCTGCCTTTCTATTTGAAGTGAAGCATTAGCTCTCTTTGTGTCTTGATCCTCCTAGCTTTTGGATAGGAATTTACACTCTCCCAGTTCTCAGGTCTTTGGACTTGAACTGGAATTACAGCTTACTGATTGCAGAGTTTGGGACATCTTAACTTCTATCATCATCTGAGCTAATTCTTGATAATAAATATCTTCCTATGCAGATATATCATATTTGCTCTATTCCTCTGAAGAACTCAGACTAATACAAGTATATATGCAAAGACTTCTACACAACTATTAGCCACATGAGTTCAAAGCCAATGACTTATGTGTTAATAAATTATCATATGTCAAAGTGTATAGACATTGTTTTTCTTAAAAGTAGTTTGTTGGATCCTTGATCATTTTTCACTACCATTTGTTCATACAGTCTGTAGTCTTAAAAGTACTTGTGAGTTTGGTTAAATAAAATCTACAGCAAGTCCAGTGCAAAGGCACTATAGTAATTGCTGTTTGTGGGCTTGATATAAAAATGTTAAAATAGAATTTCTCCTTCCAGACATTTCATAATGTCTTTTAATTTTTTTAGTTTGATAATTTTAGCTTTATTAATGTACTCTCACAGAGGATGTAATCACAGGTCACTTCCTTTTTCATTGAATTATACAAGAATAAGTTTACCCATTTTTTGTAGCCTAGTTATTTTGTGGTTGTATAATATTCCACTGAGTCTGTATATCATAATTGAATCAACCATTTCTAAATATTAGTTTTATTCTAGCTCCTAACTCAGAGAAGGCAATGGCACCCAACTCCAGTACTCTTGCCTGGAAAATCCCATGGATAGAGGACCCTGGTAGGCTACAGTCCATGGGGTCACTGAGGGTCAGACACGACTGACCAACTTCACTTTCACTTTTCACTTTCATGCATTGGCGATGGACATGGCAACCCACTCCAGTGTTCTTGCCTGGAGAATCCCAGGGACGGGGGAGCCTGGTGGGCTGCCGTCTATGGGGTCGCACAGAGTTGGACACAACTGAAGTGACTTAGCAGCAGCAGCAGCTCCTAACTATTATGAACAAAAATTTCTCTAAATTTTTTACTTTGATATTTCATTGTAAGCTCATAAATGATGTAAATGCTAAAATTTGTGAGATAATGCTAAAGCATTTCTTAAAATGATTTTGCCATTTTATATTTTTTCATCCAACAATATTATCAGATTTCCACTTTTTACTGACCTAATGAATGTGAAATTGATTGTAAGTTGCATTTTCCTAATACCTGTTAGGTAGTCAGAATAGGAAAAAGGAGTCCAAAATAGTGGTGGCTAAAAGACAAAGAAAGGAAAAAGCCCGCAAAAATAGAAAAAAGGAATGTCCAAGGACCAGAGTGAGAGCCACAGGTGAAACACACAGCCCTTCTGGCTAGCCCAGTTTACATAAAGCAGGCGCTCCGGGGCGGGGGGGGGGCCGCACAAACCACAGTGTGTCTGTGGGTTTGTGTGTGTCTGTGACATAGTGGTCTAGTTTAATTTTAAAATATGTATAGCCTGCTCTCTAACATTTTATTAAGTGGTATCATCTTTCTCCAGTGATCACTGTGCTACATCTATTGATTTACTAAGTTTACATATCCCCTAAATAAGTGTCCATAGTATCTGTTGTCTGGCTTTGGTCCCTTTATCAATCCTTGTGTCAATACTGTACAATAACCTCTACTGCTATGTTTATGCTTTTCATATAAATTTTTGAACTACTTGTCAAACTCCTCAAAAAATCCCCTACATTTTGAACTTAATTGCATTAAACCTATGATCAACTTGGTCACACTTCTCATTGGTATATTTAATCTATCTGTGAATATGTATATCTCTTTCTTTAAAGATTTTCTTTATCCTGGTATCAACAGTGCCTAAAACTACAACTGAAATGTTGATATTTACATGTAAATATGACTAAATGGAAATATATAAATGTAAGTCTAATGGAAATATTTGCATGCAGACATTAATATTTGCATGTAAATATGTCTAAATGGACAATATTAATGGCATTAGGACTGATGTTACCTAAAGAAAGAAATAAGTTAAACCATTAGCTGATTTTAAAATTCTCTTTGCAACATTCCATCAAAGGTTTGTCTTGTCTCTATTTGGCACTGCCATTGAGAGGGTACTTACTACCTGCTGAGGAGGTTTCTGAAGAATGAATGTTTTTTTCGTTGTTGTTTTTTAAATCAGTTTCTCAGCTTGTTCTAAAATTTCCCATTCAGTTTGACTTATTTACAAAATTTCACATATTTCCTTTTAGATTTTCATTTAACTAGCTCAGCTTTTCTTTTTAGCTGCCATTTCCTTAACCTCTTCTTACTGATCACAGATTTGTTCTTTCTTCTTCTTTGTAATTTATAGAATCCTCTTACTTGAAACAGAAGCACCATTTATCAAAGGTTTCAGTGTAAGTCCATGTGTCGAGCTTCATCCTTTGTATTTTCTCCCTCACCATTCATTGAGATATTGAGATCATCTTCTAAGCCTGTCTATGTTTCATATTCCAAATTTTATGATATATACAGCCATGCTACAAACCCATCAAAGCCTTCGTTATTCTCCCATTTATATGACTCTGTAAGAAACATTTGCTGTCATTTATTAATATTTAAATAAGCCATTCTTTCCTACATTCTTTTATATTTTAATGCTATATAACACTCTCTACTTTGTCTTTCCTTTTCCCTGGTAATGAAATTACTTTGAATTTCTCCCCATATACATGTGAAAAACTAAGGCTATGCTTATGATCTAACCTATGCCATAGGGGACTTTTCCAAGGCTATTGACAATTTTAATTAATCAAATGGGTGAGGATGGAGTCTGCCTTTGAATCCCAGCTTCCCTCACTCTAGAAAAAAAATTGTAGAATCATAATTTCATAGCTTTTAAATAAATTTAGGAGATGAAGAACTTGAGATCAGAGGAAGCCAATTCATATCATGCTATTGCTTCATTTGCTTTAGAAAGTATTTCAACTTATTAAAGGAATGAATGTCTTGAGTAAGGCCAGGAGTAGCTCTCCTGAGACATTCTGTATTTCCCATCCTTGTAACTTTGCTGAGTCCAGTATAGATTCTCAATATATTTTCATCAGACACATTTACTGATAGAAGGTATTTTAGAAACAGGACTACCTGTCAGGTCTGATATTTCTTTTAGAAGAATTATAAATATTAAAAAAAAAGAAATTGGCAAATAAAAAGGCTCCATGATTTTTATTGCAGATGATTTTTAATAAAAAGGAAAATTACTGCATGAGAGGATCCAGCTCTATTAGCATGCATTGAAACACTTTCCAATATTAGCACTGCATTCCATTGTGACCTGCCACTGGTTCTGATCTCAGGCAGCAAGCTGAGACTTCTGCCTTTGCTCAGCTAAGCCTTATGAACACACACTCTCTCTCACTCCTTCTCTCTCTCTCTCTCACCCTCCCTCTGCCCTTCTCTGTTTCACATCTAAGTCCTGGACCCAATCTGTAGTTTACCCAGAGCAGCAGCTATTCTCATTCCCTTCCCAATAATTATACCAAGGACAGAAAATGCCCCTAAATTAATCCATCACACTGGCACAGATTCTAATGAGTGGGAAATGCCAAAAATGATCCATTATCACTGCAATCGGAAAATCATAATATCATAGTTCAGCTTGAGCATCCAGTAAAGGAAATCTCTGAAGCATACAGTGAAGGCTGGATGTGGAAAGCAATCTCTGGTCCCGGAGCTGCCTCGGTGGGACACTAAGTGATTCATATGTCCACACAGCTATGCCCATCCACATGTACAGACATTACCCCAGAGTACCCTTGTGTGTGCATCCTGGGTTTTGAAAAACTAGATTATTCTTCCCCAGTTGAGTTTTAAAAGGTCATTTGACCAAAATGCAATGCCACAGTGCCCTCCAGTGGCATAACATATTTAGAATAATTATTTCTTGGTGGCAGGGTTCTTGCTTCAAAAACCATGCAATGTTTTTAAGAGAAGGTAAAAGATATGAACAATGGCAGCAACAAGCTCCTTCTGCACCTACCTACTCTCATTTTTTAAAACTGCTCTCCTTTCTGCAGTGTCTGATCTCACTTTTCTCTGCCTCCTTAATGCCAATAGTTCTGTATTCCTTTCATTCACCTTGCAAAGGTGGCAGACCAGCCTCTCCAAGGTCTGTATTGTTGGGGTAGTAGTCGGAAGAGCCAGGGACACCATTTTCTCCACTTCTCCTACCAAATGGGGGAGGTAATACGAGCAAAGTGTCCAAGAAAAGATGACCTAACCCATCAGATGTGAAGATAATCAAAATCTTTACATCGGCCTCTGGTGAATTTATACTTTGTGTTTAACTAAATTTCAGGAATATTCCTATCAGTTCTCAGTTTTACTGTGGGCTGCACATAGTAAAATGCAAATATCCTTAAATCATTGCTTTGATTAATCAGTTTAGCAATTATACATTAATAATTTTAAAATTTTTATTTCATCGTATTTTATATATTTTTCCCCCAATAACCAGGTCTCACAGATTCCATTATGAAAAATATGGTGACAAGTTTATGCATGGCATTTGGGAAGTAAGAGTTAGGTGTACCATTTTTCTTTATTTGAATTTTAAACCATTGTGCAATTCCAATTAATAAGTGGAAGAATCACTTATATCACTTATCAAGAATCACTTGATAAGTGGACGAATCACTTACCAAGAAATTATTATCAAAAAGAAAAGTCTGAATGTCTTGGTTGAATGGTAGCAATGAAATAAAATAAGTTGGATTGGTAAATCTTTTGTATATATAATATATACTCATGTAACTTGTTTTGTGAAACAAAAGAAAAAATAAAAACAATAACACCGCAGGAGAAGGCAATGGCAACCCACTCCAGAACTCTTGCCTGGAAAATCCCATGGGTGGAGGAATCTGGTAGGCTGCAGTCCATGGGGTCGCGAATAGTCGGACATGACTGTGTGACTTCACCTTCACTTCTCACTTTCATGCGTTGGAGAAGGAAATGGCAACCTACTCCAGTGTTCTTGCCTGGAGAATCCCAGGGGTGGGGGAGCCTTGTGAGCTGCCGTCTATGGGGTCGCACAGAGTCGGACACGACTGAAGCGACTTAGCAGCAGCAGCAGCAGTGACCACAAAAGTGAAATTCATGAGAACTGAGTATGACTAAATAGAATACAGAACTCAGGCAGAGATGAAGGCTGCTTGCAATATCCCCATATACTGAGTCATAAAGCTCTCAACCTATGAGAATCATATTTTAAAAATAGCATGCAAATATTTAAGTAATATTTAAGCAGATATTACTCTTAGCCCTTATTTTCTCAGCTATTCTTCCAACAAAAAAGGAAAGAGTTATTTTTATTCATGAGGTTAGGAGAGGAGGAAGTTATACAGTGTAGTTACCTTTGAGCTGGGTTATGAAGACAGCCACCTTAAGTAGCATTTCAGAACAAAAGCTTCAGCCACTAGACAAACCAACTACAGAAGTCCAAGCTCTGAGACATTTTGTCCATGAGTTCCTATATGACCATGAATGCTGTTTTTTTTAATCAGTCTGAGATTCTTCCTGCATAAAATAAGACTACTTAAGAATACCTATATCATAAGGTCATTAAAATAATTCAAGGACACAATATCTGTAATTGTATAAACATAAGAAAAAACCTAGTATATATCTAAGGCAATGTGCCCAGCATA
Organism: Cephalophus harveyi; assembly: GCA_006410635.1. Taxonomy (NCBI): domain Eukaryota; kingdom Metazoa; phylum Chordata; class Mammalia; order Artiodactyla; family Bovidae; genus Cephalophus; species Cephalophus harveyi. The sequence goes on along the minus strand of SJYT01058825.1, from coordinate 41,496 downwards.
GTAAATAACCAGCCAGTTTAATTTAAATTTAATTTCATTTTTCTTATTTATCAACCGTTTCAGACTACAGAAAATGTGTAAGCAATCCATATACATTGTGAACCTGGTTAAGTAATTTCCATAATGCTTCAATCACAGGAAAAAATCTGCAGCTCAGTTTTATTAGATCCAGGTCAGAGAAAATTTGAGTAGTGAAGAATTACTATTTTAAAATGACCCTGATTTTCACAAATTAATGATCTCATAGTTTACTTGGCTCTCAGTGCTTCCATCTTAAAAATGGGAAAAATTTTAGGTCATTTCAGTTACTAAAATATTCAATGTATTAATTTAACATATACTAAAATATTTTAACACATATTAATACTATAATGTAGCAAAAATCTGTCACATTACAAAGAAAGAATTAGCTCAGAGTACAGTATTATGCTAAATAAGCAGATGTAAGATCTTGAAAATCTCATTTTTCCTCTCAATGAAGCCTGTAATTATAGTTACAGTAAGGTATGACCAGAAATCTTAAAAGGTACATATTATATGTGACAGATTCTCTTAATTTTATAAATAAACAGACAATGATTGATGGTTGCGGGGAACTTCCCTGGGTTTTTAAGAGGTGTTTGGTCACAGATTTTGCTTAATCGTATTCTCTAAGCATAACGATGTGGCACCTATACAGTCTTCCGTTAACCTCCAGCAGTGGGCAATAGCAGATCTAACAGAAGTGTGTTCACACACCACGCCAGGCACTGCAGCACTGGTTTCCCTCAGATCTCTTTAAATGCATCTCCCAACACTTCTGTCTGTGGCCCTATAGCCCAGCCACATCTCACACTTTATCTCTGTCTGATCTTGACAGGTCATTTAACGTCTCAAGTCATTGCTCTTCCTGTCCTGTCACCCACATTGCCATGCTCTTTTCATACCCAGAAACATCCTGTTATTTGTAGCACTCGTCCTAACTCTGATGTTGACTTTTCAAATCTCCTTCTCCTGAATTGATTGCTCCTTCCCTTGCCTTCTTAGAGCATTGGTGCTTTTTGCTAATAGTTATTTTGTTTGGACTTAATACAAATGACTTTATCCGTCCACGCATCTATCCATCATCCCAATCTATGAAATGCATGATTGACAGTAGGTAGGAGAACAGTATAAGGGTCAGGAATTTGATTTCAGAGAAATGCATCGTGTGCTCCTTCTCTTCCACTTACCACTCTGGACAGTTCAATAGCTTTCAGGCTCAGTTTACCCATCTGTAAGATGTAGGCCAAAATCAGTGTACTGGCCTTACAGGCCTTTGAGAAGACTGGTTGAAATGGGCTTAAAACACTTATCCTGGATCTAGTAAGCACTCAATACATGCAGTAGCTATTATGACTACTATTATTACTATTCTGTCTTTCTATGCCAACTGCCAGTTTTATATCTGTCATCAAGGCCTCACTCCTGAACTTCAAACATGTACAGCTGCTGTCCTCTAAACATCCCAGTTTTAGTATCTAAGTGACATGTAAAATTAATCTCTCAAAAGCTGAACTGCTGGTGAGCCCCCAAAACAAAACCTTTCTTATTCAGTTGCCCCATTTACTTATATATATGTATGTGTATTTGTATATATATATATAAATGTATAATGCTATACATAAATTCATGTCTGTAATATTTATAACATATGTATATAGATCTCCCAACACAGTGATTGAGCCTGGGTCTCCTGCTTTGCAGATTCTTTACCATCTGAACCACAAGAGAAGCCCATGTAATATTATATACATATGTATTTAATATACATACACACACACACACACACATATATATATAGTTAATGCTCAAGTTATTTTGGAGTCCTTTCTCTCTTTCATACTCGATATCGACTCTATTAGAAAATCATACTGGCTCTTCTAACAAACATCTAGAATATTACCACTATGCTCTACCCGCAGTGTTTCCATGTTGATCTGAACCACTGTAATTCCTTACGTGTGCTACTGAATTTGCTTTTCTTGGTGGAATCCTCGCTTCAGCCTTTGTCTTCCTTAACATGTGCTGTGCTGTTGTGTCCTGTGCTTAATCGCTAAGTTGTATCTGACTAATTGTGACCCCGTGGACTGTAACCCACCAGGCTCCTCTGCCCATGGGATTCTCTAGGCAATACTGGAGTGAGCTGCCATTTCCTTCTCCAGGGGATCTTCCCACCCCAGGGGTTGAACCCAAGTCTCCTGTATTGTAGGCAGATTCTTTACTGTCTGAGCCACCAGGGAAAACCCATACATACTAGGCATTTTAACAAAAAAATATATTTGTAAAAGCATCACAAAAATCAGTAAATGTACCCACCACCCTCAGAAGTTTCCACTTGGTATTCTCCTCTTTCCTTTCTTCCTTTTCCAACCAATCACTGAATTGATTCACATCCTCAGATCAGTTTGTGTTTTGTAATATTCTGTGCAAGTTGAATCATACAGTGGGTGATTTTGTATTCAAGTCTTCACATGAAAACATGCCATTGTTTCAGAGGCTAAATCTTACAGTTATGTACATACAGCTTTTTGAGAACTGCTGAAAAGTTTCTAAGTTGGTTCTGTTGTTTGTCATGCCCACTGGTAGGGTTTGAAGGCTCCAGTTGCTCAATATCCTGTGTAGCATTGGGTGTGGTTAATCTTTCCAATTTTAATCATTCCACTCTGTGTGCAGTTGTATTTCATTGCAGCTTAAATTTGCATTGCTATAATGATTAAGGAACATAATTTTATGTGTTTATTTGACATTTGTGTATCTTATTTGGAGAAGCCTCTTTTCAAATACTTGCCATTTTATTGTTTTCATGTTGTTGAGTTTTGAGTTTTACATATTTTTGCTTTCCTCGTGGCTTAGGTGGTAAAGAATCTGCCCACAATGCAGGAGACCTAGGTTTGATTCCTGGGTTGGGAGGATCCCCTGGAGAAGAGAAATGCTACCCACTCCAATATTCTTGCCTGGAGAATTCCATGGACAGAGGAGCCTGGAGGGCTACAATCCATGGGATTACAAAGAGTTGGACACAACTGAGTGACTAACACTTTTTCACGTATTTTGCATTCAGTTCCTTTATCAGATATGCGCTTTCCTTAGTTATTCTCCCAGTCTGTTTTCTTATTTTCCTAATAGTGTTTAGAAGATAAGCTGCCTAATTTCCCAATTTCTTGTTTTAAGAGCCGTGCTTTTGGCATCACATGTAAGACCAAAGCCCTAGAGATATATCCTATTTTTTTTAAAATCACGGTATATTTCTGTAAATTTAACCTTTCTTCAATTTCTTATATTTTTTTATTTCAATAATTGCTTATATCCTATAAACTTCCTAAACTCACTTATTTTTCTGCTTACATATTGCAGATTTCATTAGTTTTTTCACATAGACAATCAGGTTTTCAGTGAATACTGACAGTTTTAATTCTGTTTTTTTTTTTTTTTAATTTCTTAATTGGTGGAAAATTGCTTTACAGTGTTTTGTTGGTTTCTGCTGAACAACAATGCAAATGATAGTTATCCCCTCCCTCTTGATTCTCCCTCCTGTCTCCCATCCCACTCTCCTATGTCATAACAGAGCGTTTTAATTCTTTCTTTAAATTAATTTTATGTATTTATTTATGCTGTGCTGGGTCTTTGTTGCTGTGAGGCTTTCTCTAGTCACAGGGAGCAGGGGCTACTCTCTACTTGCAGCGTGCAGGCTTCTCATTGTGGTGGCATCTCTTGTTGCAGGGCATGGGCTCTAGGGCACACAAGCTTAGTAGTTGCAGTTCCCGGGCTTCAGAGCACAGGTTCAATAGTTGTGGTACAAAAGCTTATTTGCTCCACAGCATGTGGGATCTTCCCAGACCAGGGATCAAGCACATGTCTCCTGCACTGGCAGGTGGATTCTTCACCACTGAGCCACCAGGGAAGCTCAGGAGTTTAAATTCTTATTAATTTAATAGTAATACTTTCCATTCGCGATCTTTTTTATTTTATTTACTGCACTGAGTAGAAACTCTAGATCAATGTTGAATAGAATGGATAACATTTTTATCTTGTTCCTGATTTTGTTGTTGTTGTTGCTCAATCATGTCTGACTCTTTCCGACCCCATGGACTGCACCACGCCAGGCTTCCCTGTCCTTCATCATCTCCTGGGGCTTGCTCAAACTCAGGTCCATTGAGTCAGTGATGATCTCCAAACATCTCATCCTCTGTCATCCCCTTCTCCTCCTGCCTTCATTCTTTCCCAGCATCAGGGTCTTTTCTAATGAGCCAGCTCTCTGCATTAGGTGACCAAAGTACTAGAGTTTCAACTTCAGCATTAGTTCTTCCAATGAGTATTCAGAGTTGATTTCCTTTAGGATTGACTGGTTGATTTCCTTGAGGTCCAAGTGACTCTCAAGAGTCACCACAGTTCTCCATCACCACAGTTCAAAAGCATCAATTCTTCAGCCTGCAGCTTTCTTTATAGTCCAACTCTCACATCCATACATGACTACTGGAAAAACCATAGCCTTGACTAGATGGACCTTTGTTGGCAAAGTAATGTCTCTGCTTTCTAACATGCTGTCTAGGTTTTTCATAGCTTTTCTTCCAAGGAGCAAGTGTCTTTTAATTTTGTGGCTGCAGTCACCATCTGCAGTGATTTTGGAGCCCAAGAAAATAAAGCCTGTCACTGTTTGCATTGTTTCCCCATCTATTTGCCCTGAAATAGTGGGACTGGATGCCACGGTCTTCGTTTTTTGAATGTTGAGTTTTAAGCCAGCTTTTTCACTCTCCTCTTTCACCTTCATTAAGAGGCTCTCTAGCTCCCCTTCACTTTCTGTCATAAGGGTGGTGTCATCTGCATATCTGAAGTTATTCATATTTCTCATGGCAATTAAAGGAAGATAATTAAATTGTTATTTTTACAAACTAAGTAATTTAAGTATTCAATTCAGTCTCTCAGTCATGTCTGACTCTTTGAGACCCCGTGAACCACAGCACTCCAGGCCTCCCTGTCCATCACCAACTCCTGGAGTCCACCCAAACCCATGTCCATTGAGTCAGTGATGCCATCCAACCATCTTATCCTCTTTCGTCCCCTTCTCCTCTTGCCCTCAATCTTTCCCAGCATAAGGGTCTTTTCAAATGAGTTAGCGCTTCACATGAGATGGCCAAAGTATTGGAGTTTCAGCTTCAGCATCAGTCCTTCCAATGAACACCCAGGACTGATTTCCTTTATGATGGACTGGTTGGATCTCCTTGCAGTCTAAGGGACTCTCAAGAGTCTTCTCCAACACCACAGTTCAAAAGCATCAATTCTTTTGTGCTCAGCTTTCTTTATAGTCCAACACTCACATCCATACATGACCACTGGAAAAAACATAGCCTTGACTAGACAGACCTTTGTTGACAAAGTAATGTCTCTGCTTTTGAATATCCTGTCCAGGTAGGTCATAACTTACCTATCAAGGAGTAAGCATCTTTTAATTTCATGGATGCAATCACCATCTGCAGTGATTTTGGAGCCCAGAAAAATAAAGTCAGCCACTGTTTCCACCATTTCCCCATCTATTTGCCATGAAGTGATGGGACCGGATGCCATGATCTTTGTTTGCTGAATGTTGAGCTTTAAGCCAACTTTTTCACTCTCCTCTGTCACTTTCATCAAGAGGGTTTTTATTTCCTCTTCACTTTCTGCCATAAGGGTGGTGTCAATTGCATATCTGAGGTTATTGATATTTCTCCTAGCAATCTTTATCCCAGCTTGTGCTTCTTCCAGCCCAGTATTTCTCATGATGTACTCTGCATAAAAGTTAAATAAGCAGGGTAACAATATACAGCCTTGACGTACTCCTTTCCCTATTTGGAACCAGTCTGTTGTTCCATGTCCAGTTTTAACTGTTGCTTCCTGACCTGCATACAGTTCTCTCAAGAGGCAGCTCAGGTGGTCTGGTATTCCCATCTCTTTCAGAATTTTCCACAGTTTACTGTGATCCACACAGTCAAAGGCTTTGGCATAGTCAATAAAGCAGAAATAGATGTTTTTCTGGAACTCCCTTGTTTTTTCAATGATCTATCAGATGTTGGTAATTTGATCTCTGGTTCCTCTGCCTTTTCTAAAACCAGCTTAAACATCTGGAAGTTCACCATTCACATATTGCTGAAGCCTGGCTTGGAGAATTTTAAGCATTTCTTTACTAGCGTGTGAGATGAGTGCAATTGAGATGAATGCAATTTAAGTTATTTAATAATTTTTAAAATACCCTAAAAAGTAAAATAATTTAGTTTTAAGAATAATGTCA
>SJYT01058825.1:17203-35156 GCA_006410635.1 Cephalophus harveyi | reverse complement strand
GCTGAAAGAGTTTGTATAAAGTTGATATCTTTTCTCCTTAAATGTTTTTACATGTAGTTATCATTTCAATGGTCCTCATTCCTGTTCATAGATTTTGCCTTCATCTGATGATATTTTCCTTCTATGTGAATGACTTTTTAAAAAATGTTTGTAATATAGGTCTGCCAGTAATGAATACTTATGTTTATCTGAAAAAGTCTTTATATTGCTTACCTTTAGGAATTATATTAATATTTCAACTGGGTATAGAATTTTCATTTATTTTTCTTTTACTTCAAGATTAAAATATGTTCTACTGTATCCTCATTTGAATTTTTTTCTAGTGAGAAATTGGCTAATCAATTGTTATCTTAATCTTTGTCTCTCTGTGCCTAATTATATCTGGATGTTTACAGTTTTTAAATTTTCGTTGGCTTCCAAAAACTTGAAAACTATGTGTCAATATAACATTTTATAACATTTCTCTCTTGGGTTTTACTGTGCTTCTTGGATTCATTGCATTCTGCATTTTATCAAATTTGGAAACTGTAGGCTTTTTTGTTTTCTTGTTTTCCATATCCCTTTTCCATTTTAGTGGAATGCTTCACAAATACATTGGGTCTCCTGAATTTTTGCCATAGCTCACTGATGCTTGATCCAAGTTTGTCAGTTCACTGAACTAGTGCAGTAGCAGGGCTCACCTCATTTGTTTTCCATTTTTCAGTGATCACTATTTGTCATTGCATTGTGTCTAGTGTTGTAAAGTTTTTTGTTTTATGTATTATGATTTGATAATACGGTTATCTAGATTTTGTGGGCAGTGGAAAGTAAACATGATCCCTTTTCTACCATATTGGTCCCAAATGCTAAGAGTATCCTTAGATAAGAAAGGAGTCAAACATTTGTCTAATCATAATTCAGCAATGACTCACTTTCCTCATAGACAAAGTCAAGTTTGTATTAATGGCCTATCAAGCATGAATAGTCTTCCCTTAAATTAACCTCCCTGATCTTATTTCTTCCTATTCCTAACTTTGGTCCAGCTACATTGATCTTTCTTATGTCACTCTAACATTTCAGTCACGTTGTATTCTGTAGGTCTTCACACTAGGTAATAGCTCTATGTGGATGTTATATCCTTCCTCCTCTCCAACCTGTGTGGCTCATACAACTCCATGAAAGGTTTTCTCATGTGTCACTTCTCTGTGAGGCTTATCTTCACACCATCTTATTAAAAATTGCAAACTCCTTCTCTCTTGTTTTTCTGATTCATATTACTCCAGCTCTACATTTATTTTTTTCATAATACTTATCACATTACAACACATTAATTTTGAAATTAAAAGAGGCTTACTCCTTGGAAGAAAAGTTATGACCAACCTAGATAGCATATTCAAAAGCAGAGACATTACTTTGCCGACTAAGGTCTGTCTAGTCAAGGCTATGGTTTTTCCTGTGGTCATGTATGGATGTGAGAGTTGGACTGTGAAGAAGGCTGAGCGCCGAAGAATGGATGCCTTTGAACTGTGGTGTTGGAGAAGACTCTTGAGAGTCCCTTGGACTGCAAGGAGATCCAACCAGTCCATTCTGAAGGAGATCAGCCCTGGGATTTCTTTGGAGGGAATGATGCTAAAGCTGAAACTCCAGTACTTTGGCCACCTCATGCGAAGAGTTGACTCATTGGAAAAGACTCTGATGCTGGGAGGGATTGGGGGCAGGAGGAGAAGGGGACTGAAGAATTGATGCTTTTGAACTGTGGTGTTGGAGAAGACTCTTGAGAGTCCCTTGGACTGCAAGGAGATCCAACCAGTCCATTCTGAAGGAGATCAGCCCTGGGATTTCTTTGGAAGGAATGATGCTGAAGCTGAAACTCCAGTACTTTGGCCACCTCATGCGAAGAGTTGACTCATTGGAAAAGACTCTGATGCTGGGAGGGATTGGGGGCAGGAGGAGAAGGGGACGACAGAGGATGAGATGGTTGGATGGCATCACAGACTCGATGAATGTGAGTCTGAATGAACTCCAGGAGATGGTGATGGACTGGGAGGCCTGGCGTGCTGCAATTCATGAGGTCTCAAAGAGTCAGACACGACTGAGCGACTGAACTGAACTGAATAATGTAAATGTATTTCTCATTCATGCTACAATCAGATACAGGTTGTGCAGCTATTCTTTGCTGGTCTCTACAAGTGGGAACTCAGCACTTGTTTACTTCCAATTTAAAACTCTGCCATCTCAAAGTCTTTCAGTTCCAGTTGCAGAGATTTAATGTGCCCCTTCCTCTATCCTGGGCTTCCCTGGTGGCTCAGATGGTAAAGAATCTGCCTGCAATGTGGGAGACCTGGCTCAATCCTTGGTTGGGAAGATCCCCTGAAGAAAGGAATGGAGTCACTCCAGTATTCTTGCCTGGAGAATTCCATGGATAGAGGAGCTGTCTGGTGGACTACAGTCCATGGGGTCACAAAAAGTCAGAGACAACTGAGCAATTAGCACTTTCACTTTGTTTCACTTTCACTCTCTCCTGCCTCCAACAAGAATGACACATTACTTCTCATATTCTAGCAGTGAGAATCAGTCAAGTACCCCACCCAAATGCATGGGAACTGGGAAATACTGAGGAGCAAATGAATTTTTGGTAAATACAAACATTCCCTGATAGTCTTCTAAGAAATAAATGAATAAGTCCTAGAATATCATACTACTTCATTTTCTCTCTTTTTAAACTGATCACTGCCACAGTTTCCACCCACCCATCAATCCCCTTCCCTAATGGTAACCATTAATCTGATCTCTGTATTTATTAGTTTGTTCTTCCTTTATTTTGCATGTTCATTTATTTTGTTTTTACATTTCTGACTTATTTCATTTAGCATAATACCCTCAAGGTCTATCCATTTTGTCACAAATGACAATATTTCATTCTTTTTATGGCTAATATTCTACTGTGTGTATATATATATGTATATGCCACAATTTCTTTATTCATTCATCCATTGATGGACACTTAAGTTATTTCCATATATTGACTAGTATAAACAAAGCTGCAATGAAAAAAGGGTGCATTTATCTTTTCAAATTGATGTTTTTGCTTCTTCAAATAAGTACCTAAAAGTGTAATAGCTGGATGATATGATAGTTTTAGTCTATATTTTTTAAGGATACTCCATACAGTTTTCCATAAGTAGCTGTACCAATTTACAGATCCATAGTGTATAAAAGTTCCCTTTTCTGCATCTCTTATCCAACATTTGTTATTTCTTATCTTTTCTATTATAGTCATTTAATGGTGTGAGGTGATATCTCATTGTGGTTTCATTTACATTTTCTTAATAATTAGTGATATTGAATACCTTTTCATGTGCCTGTTGCACTTGAATGTTTTCTTACAAAAATGTCTATTCAGATTTTCTGCCCATTTTTCAATTTAGCCATTCATTTCTTTGATGTTGAGTTATAAGTTCGTTGTTTATTTCAGATAATAACTCCTTATAGATTATATCATTTGCAAATATCTACTGCCATGATGAAGTGATCACTAATCTACAGCCAGACATCTTGGAATGTGAAGTCAAGTGGGCCTTAGATAGCATCACTACGAACAAAGCTAGTGGAGGTGATGGAATTCCAGTTGAACTGTTTCAAATCCTGAAAGATGATGCTGTGAAAGTGCTGCACTCAATCTGCCAGCAAATTTGGAAAACTCAGCAGTGGCCACAGGACTGGAAAAGGTCAGTTTTCTTTCCAATTCCAAAGAAAAGCAATGCCAAAGAATGCTCCAACTACCGCACAATTGCACTCATCTCACATGCTAGTAAAGTAATGCTCAAAATCCTCCAAGCCAGGCTTCAGCAATATGTGAACCGTGAACTCCCTGATGTTCAAGCTGGCTTTAGAAAAGGCAAAGGTCCAGGGATCAAATTGCCAACATCCGCTGGATCATGAAAAAAGCAAGAGAGTTCCAGAAAAACATCTACTTCTGCTTTATTGACTATGCCAAAGCCTTTGACTGTGTGGATCACAAGAAACTGTGGAAAATTCTGAAAGAGATGGGAATACCAGACCACCTAACCTGCCTCTTGAGAAACCTGTATGCAGGTCAGGAAGCAACAGTTAGAACTGGACATGGAACAACAGACTGGTTCCAAATAGGAAAAGGAGTCCGTCAAGGCTGTATATTGTCACCCTGCTTATTTAACTTATATGCAGAGTACATCATCTTGACTAGGCCAAAGCCTTTGACTGTGTGGATCACAATAAACTGTGGGAAATTCTGAAAGAGATGGGAATACCAGACCACCTGATCTGCCTCTTGAGAATCCTCTATGCAGGTCAGGAAGCAACAGTTATAACTGGACATGGAACAACAGACTGGTTCCAAATAGGAAAAGGAATACGTCAAGGCTGTATATTGTCACCCTGCTTATTTAACTTCTATGCAGAGTACATCATGAGAAATGCTGGACTGGAAGAAACACAAGCTGGAATCAAGATTGCCGGGAGAAATATCAGTAACCTCAGATATGCAGATGACACCACCCTTACGGCAGAGAGTGAAGAGGAGCTAAAAAGCTTCTTGATGAAAGTGAAAGTGGAGAGTGAAAAAGTTGGCGTAAAGCTCAACATTCAGAAAACGAAGATCATGGCATCCGGTCCCTCACTTCATGGGAAATAGTTGGGCAAACAGTGGAAACAGTGTCAGACTTTATTTTTTTGGTTTCCAAAATCACAGCAGATGATGACTTCAGCTATGAAATTAAAAGACACTTACTCCTTGGAAGAAAAGTTATGACCAACCTAGGTAGCCTATTCAAAAGCAGGGACATTACTTTGCCGACTAAGGTCCATCTAGTCAAGGCTATGGTTTTTCCTGTGGTCATGTATGGATGTGAGAGTTGGACTGTGAAGAAGGCTGAGCACCGAAGAATTGATGCTTTTGAACTGTGGTGTTGGAGAAGACTCTTGAGAGTCTCTTGGACTGCAAGGAGATCCAACCAGTCCATTCTGAAAGAGATCAGCCCTGGGATTTCTTTGGAAGGAATGATGCTAAAGCTGAAACTCCAGTACTTTGGCCACCTCATGAGAAGAGTTGACTCTTTGGAAAAGACTCTGATGCTGGGAGGGATTGGGGGCAGGAGGAGAAGGGGACGACCGAGGATGAGATGGCTGGATGGCATCACGGACTCGATGGACGTGAGTCTGAGTGAACTCTGGAAGTTGGTGATGGACAGGGAGGCCTGGCGTGCTGCGATTCATGGGGTCGCAAAGAATCGGACACGACTGAGTGACTGAACTGAACTGAATAGAAAAGTAGTAAAGTTGAAGTTATATTCTGAGAAATCTAGGAAGAACTGAGTCATCTGCTATGAATTCAAAATTTCTTTCTAGGTTTATCTCAGATCCTACAATTTCAAAAACAGTTTGAATCTAATTCCACAATACATTTATGTTTTTTTCCTGCACTTTTTTTGGTAACATGATAGAAACCAAGATCAAACTAATTCAGACAAAAAGAAGATCTTCATGACTATGCAGGTGCTTGAATAAATTAAGTGCCTCCTTTCCCTTCTATGCATTTATGTGCATAGGTATTTATCAAATATATTTCAATACTACTGGATGTATTTCATATACCAGTACAGTTGAAAAATCAAGAAAAGTCTGACTCACCTGGCTTAGGTGAGATACCTACTAGGTCAACCACCTGAAGCCTAAGAGGCAGAAATATAGTGTAATATGGAAGGCTTCTGAGAAACACACTGCTTCCACAAAGTTTTAAGTCTTTCCCCACTCAAGGAAGAAAGGCTAACGAGACCAAAGAGCAATTCTATGACACTATTGAAAAATATGAAATGTAATTATTTACTGCGGGTTAAAATTTGTGTTTTAGGAATGCACTTTGCATTTTTTTTCTGCATTATTTTATCTTCTTGTGAACTACTCTGTTCTGGAGAAGACTCAGCAGTGGCAGTCTTGATGGGGTTCCAGGACCCCAGTATACAGCAGTAGAGGCTATCACTTACAGGAGTCTTAATTTTGATATGATTGTTCATGCGTGTTAGCACAACCACAATGCAGTAGAGCATAGTGAAGGCTGGCATGGGGATATGGGGGAGTGCACTGTTAAACCCTGGTGAGAATGAGAATGGGGGGGCGTTGCTCGTGGGAAGCCAAGAGCTGAGAGAGACTCTGAGTAAACAGGTTGAGGTGTTTAGATTTTATTCCTTTGGCAACAGGAATAAGTTAGAAATTTTAAAGCCGGAGAAACTTACATTCTCATCTGTATTTTAGTAAATAACTTTTTGAAGGAGTGTGAAAGATCAGTCAAAGGAGAAAGAAACCAGAGGCAGAACAACCACTTCATTAGTCTTTTATAAACATGCCAGACAAGAGGGTTGGCTTCATCTTGACCTGAGAGACTTTTAAAAGGAGGCATCAACAGAATGTGGAGTTAAGTGGGGTTGAGTAAGAGGGAACCAAAGTAAGCGAGGCTGAATGGGAGCTACTGGGTCCATGCCACGAGAATGGACCTCTTGTAGGTACTACATGGTAATCTGAAATCAATGTGATACAAATGCAAAGTCTCCCTGTCTTTTAATACACTGTAACAATATTTGAAATAATCCAGTGGTTTGAAACTTCGTAAAGGGATTCTAAAATGCACACAAAATAACATGAATTCAGATGGAAAGATATGGAAAAATTGAATTAGAAGGCCTAAGAGTAATGTGTCATGGTACCATATGCTGTTTCTTTCAATAACTTTCTTACTTATTCTTAAGCAAAGACAAAAATAAATAAAAATAAGAATAATACATGTTCAAAGATCTACCAACAGCATTAAGGTCATGATGCCAAGTTCCTCTTCCTTCTTGGTGGACTGTGGAGTCTGCCCACTTCAATAATCACCATCACACACACCACATACCTACAAGCACAGTTTTATGCCTCACCAGGCTCCAGCTTGCCTGCTTACAATTCACTGGACTTCATTCAAACTCTATTAATGCTTAACGGTACATTTTTCCACGTCAGTGAAATTAAGAGGTCTTTTGGCCCTGGCTTGTAACACTAATCAAGATGCAAGTAAGTAGGTCAGCACACATTGGTTCAGGAAATGATTCTTCCTATTCTTTTATCTAAAGTCAAAAATGTCAAAATCAGGAAAAACACTTTCTCTAAATGTTAGAGATTATCCTCTGTGTAAATGCAATAAAAAATATTCCACCAGCCCTATCATAGACTGGAGTTAACACTTAATTTTTAAAAAAGATAGGGTGGTGTCTATTTGTATTGTTCACTTTTATCCCAAATGGAGGTGACTATTTTGACCTCTGCAGGTACATTACAAATTTAGGATTCATGATCTTTCATTCACTAATTCACTAGATATTCACAGATCATGGAAAGTGTGTCAGGCACTATTGTAGACACTACTGTAGACATATAAGATAATGAATATATTAATGAAATATAATTTTTAGTGTTAACTTTTCTAAGAATTTTCCACTTCTTAAGTATTCTTAAAATCTTATGAAGTCTGGAAACATTTATGAACTTCATGTTAGAGATAAGAAAATATAGAAGCATAGAGAAATTAAATCATTTGTTCATAGATACATGGCTAAAAAAGCACTGAAGCTAGATTTGGAGACAATATCTGTTCCTAGCACCCTTCTGTGGTAAAAGGTGAGTAATACTGAATAACATTGGAATGTTAAAGACAAAGGTCTTGAAGAGTACAAAAGAAGCAAAGGCTATCTTGGATATTAGGAGATCCAAAAAGCCATTAGAGGAAGCAATGAATGCTGAATATCGTTATTAGTTTATGCCTTTGAGATGGCTGGTCCACTCCCATGCACATGACTAGCAGTTCTTCATCAGGGTAAGCTCTTGATAGGAGTTTTAGCCCCAAGTCTTGATCTACTCCAATCCTTGTGCACTTTCCTGGCCAGTTCCTATCTCCTGCCTCCTCTGCTCCTCATCTCCTGTCTGGCATACTTACAGAAGCTCCCATTCATCACACTGAATTATTGCTGAACATTTCTCCTTCCTTAACAGTTTTCACTTTTCAGCTTGACTATGGCTCCCACCTAGCCCTGATACAAACTTTGCCTCCAGTCACTCCGGCTCTTTGATGCAGTGAAACAACAAACTCATCTCTGGGCAACTTCCAGGTTGGGCCCTTCTTCCCCGTGAATCTCTAAAATGTGAAAACTACACATACAGGCCTCTTAATTTTTAATAGTGTTTCTAATTTTTACAAAGACACTTTAAGTGCAAACTCAGACTTCTAAAATAAGGACAAGAGCAGAATCACAAAATTAACAAGGTCTCTGAAGAACAAGAGTTTTTATGGTTCATTGTACATCATTTGTTCAAACTAGAAGTGGATCAATAGTGTTTTATTGGTCCTTTTCATGTTAAACTTTTGTTAATGGTACACTAAATTGTGTTACTTTGCTGCACTTCAGTGCACAGACCCTCTGACACACTGGGGAGATTCAGGACCAGTAGTCTGAAGTCTAACTATGGAGGGAGGTAAGGTAGAAAAAGGATGCAGGATAATTTATCGCTTTCCTTCCAGTACTCACTCGGAGGTTTTACACAAAAGATGCCTAGTTTTCTCTGTTCAAGTTATATAGCAGTTTAACCGAAAATAACTCGCAATTTCAAGTTCGTTATTACCATGCCATTCCCCATTTATTTTCAGCTTGCAAATTAGGAAAAATAAATACAAGAAAATGAAATCTGAAAAAGAAAAACCTTTGAGCCTATTAAACTTGTGGTTGCGCCTGTAATTGTCTTTCTTTTTTCCCTCATTCCTCCTGAGCTGTTTTTTTTCCCTCTAAAGTAGTTGAGGGAGGTTTCTTTTCAATGACTTTATTTTCCTCTTGCTCAATTTACCAAATCTTACTCTATAAAACAATTTCATGTTCAATGATTAGAATATTGATCACTAAATTTACCAGCTCTGAAAATAATCTATTTCATGTATCAAAAGAGTATATTTCAAAATATTAGCACAGAAAATAGATAATCTTTAAAACATCAAAAATAATTTAACAAAACTGATATTTACCAAACACAAAAGCACCAAAGACATCAATAATATACCCCCTACCTTGCAGGCATAATTTATACCTAGTATGGATTGCAACATGATCGTCTGTCAAAAGATACTTAAAATTTCCATGCATGCATGTATTCACTCAACAAATATCTTCCAGTAACCAACTACCAACAACATACTATTAAATATGAAGACAAAAAAGACACAGCTCATCTACAAGGAGCTTATTCAAGAAAAATAGACAAAAGACTTACAGTTTATCTGCGGTGGAGCTGAAGAACTTGTTTTCTGGAGCCAAGCTGCTTGTGTTCAACTCCTGGTTTTGCTACTTACCAGTGCTCTAAGCCTCAACTTCCTCAGTAGAGAAAGGGCTGAGGGGGAATAAGAGCTCCTATCCCATGTGTTTGTTGTGAAGGTTAAATGAGATGCGGTTCACCTGTGCTTGGTGCAGTAACTATTTCACAGTGATTAAGCAATAGGCTTACGGTGAAAAACTACTACCTCATGACACTAAAAGCTTCTCATTTGCATTCACGAAGGTTTGGAAGCCATGGAACAAGCAAATAAAATGGTTCAAAGAAGGAATGATCCCTTTTTGTTTGGTATTAGAAGGATGCTCAGGAAGACTTCAGGGCATTAAGGACAGTAAAGGAAGAATTAAAATTTAATTTATAGAGATGATGCAGGGGGCAGGAAAAGAAGAATACAAATTAAATGTAGAATATTTTTTAAAACTTTAGAAAATGGAAGAAGTGTTACCTTCTAGGACTGTAAAATTTGATGCTGGACAAATATTTCAAAGAAGGAATGATCCCTTTTTGTTTGGTATTAGAAGGATGCTCAGGAAGACTTCAGGGCATTAAGGACAGTAAAGGGAGAATTAAAATTTAATTTATAGAGATGATGCAGGGGGCAGGAAAAGAAGAATACAAATTGAATGTAGAATATTTTTTAAAACTTTAGAAAATGGAAGAAGTGTTACCTTCTAGGACTGTAAAATTTGACGCTGGACAAATATGTAATGGGGCTTTCTCTAATCCATGGTGTTATCAATTATATTTGTGTGTGTGTGTATATATGTATATTTCCCCCCCCCCAAAAAAAAAAAAATTCTGGCATCTTGTCCTTGTATCTTGGAGGAAAAAAACAGGCCTGTGAGTCTCGCAACTTTAGCGAAAAGTGAAAGTGAAGTCGCTCAGTCGCATCCGACTTCTAGCGACCCCATGGACTGCAGCCTACCAGGCTCCTCCATCCATGGGATTTTCCAGGCAAGAGTACTGGAGTGGCTTGCCATTGCCTTCTCCGAAATATGTAATGGGGTTTTCTCTAATCCATGGTGTTATCAATTATATTTGTGTGTGTGTATATATATGTATGTATGTATGTATATTTCTCCCCCCCCAAAAAAATAATTCTGGCATCTTGTCCTTGTATCTTGGAGGAAAAAAACAGGCCTGTGAGTCTCGCAACTCCTGTCTAAATTACGATCAGCCACTACTTCTCCTATTCATTATATTCATGCTAGTTGAATTACCTACTGGTGTGACTTGTTTGTGAAAGTGTTAATCACTAAGTCATGTCCGAATCTTTGTGACCCTACAGACTGTAGCCCGCCAGGCTCCTCTCTCCAGGCGAGAGTACTGGAGTGGGTTGCCATGTTCTGCTCCAGAGGATCTTCTTGACCCAGGGATCGAGCCTGGGTCTCCCACACTGCAGATTCTTTACCATCTGTGCCACCAGGGAAGCTGGGGTCTGCTAAATGCCATGAACAATCAGTGAGGACTCACATCTCCATCCAGCAGAACTCAAACTTCTCTCAATTCTTTGTGAATATGAGACCTGTCAGTAATAAAGCTTCCTAGTTGGCTTTTCTCTAGCCTGTGGAATCTCAACCTGTGTGTACAAAGTTTATCACTCAGGAAGAGACTCAAGGAAATGATATGCAAATTCTCAGAGCTTTCCTTAATATGGCTCCTTCTTCTCCAGTTATAAGTTTCAGAAACCTTAGCTCCCTTAATTGTTCCACATCTACTCAACGTTTTAAGACCTTAAGGCCCTCATGGTCTGCTGGGAATGGTAGTTCTGCACTGTGATTCTGCAAAGTTCCCCTTAAATCCTGGGTCATCATAGGACTCATCTCTCTTGTTTCTCCTTTGTAAGGAGCACAGTCTTTCTCTGATGTCTAATTTCTGAAAACAGTTGTTTTATATATTTTTCCATTTTTCTATTTGATTATGGTGAGAGAATAAGTCTGGTCCTAGCTCACTCCATATGACTGAAGCAGACATTACTCAAATTGGCATCCTATGGATGAAAAAGCAACCCAGGTGATTCTTTCCTTAATGGTTGATACCTACATGAAAGCTTGAATATAGGGTTATCCAGGCAAAGAAAGGGGAGAAATCCTTTTTAGGCAGAGAGAACGGTGTGTACAAAATAATGCATGATAAGAAAGAGCTTGCTGCCTGCTGGGAATGGTAAATACCTTAGTATAGCTGAAGCTTAAAGTGGGCTTTCCTGTAGCTCTGACAGTAAAACATCCACCTGCAATGCAGGAGACCCTGTTTGATCCCTGGGTCAGGAAAATCCCCTGAAGAAGGGAATGACAATCCACTCCAGTGTTCTTGCCTGGAGATTTCCATGGACCATGGGATCACAAAGAGTTGGAAAGGACTGAGTGACTAACACTACTACTATAGCTGAAGCGTACGGGGTCTTTGATGATCTCTGAAGACACTGGATGTGATGCAAAGGGCAAGGGAAAATCACTAAAAGGTTTTACACAGGGAATCACAAGATCACATGTGTGGCATTGGAGAGAATGATAGGAATGTGGATATTAGCATCAGTTATCCTTTAGCATTAGATGATGCTAGACTAAACCTACAGAGTGGCGTTAAGGATGGAAAGAAGCAGACAGGTTTGGGAGGTCTGACAGTCAGTGCATGGCCTTCCCTAGGACAGAGCAAGAATCTGTAGTTCAGGAAAGAAGGAACAAAGAATCCTTCCCTGCCCTTCAGTGGTCAAATATGTTGTTTGCAAAGTTAAAATTAACTCCTAGAAAAATTTCATAGCTGAACCTTTATCTGTTTGTCTTTAAGTACCTACAAATTGACACTGCTCCTCAAAAGATCTCTGTGTATGTATGGGACTTTAAGGATAAAATCAGTGAGGAACCCTAGATCTGTTGTATCCACCATCAGGACCAGCTAAGATATTAGGTGTTAGTCTAAGAAAAAAAAAAAAAAATCCAGAAAGGCAGAAGACATCTTTAAGGACCTTTATTCTTACTGTCTTCTCCGAAGACAACAATTCTTATTTTTCCCTCGACTTCACCCAAAAGCATGGTGTTTTTCATTAGGACTAAAATAAAGACTTGTATTCGATTCAATCTATAGTTCTAATTCTGCTGCTTTCATTATCTTTTTCTCTTTCTTCTCTTCATGTCTTAACACGTATCTCACACACATGCATGCTGCATGCATACATATACATAGGCATGTGCGTTTACATTTACACATGCCATGTCATACATGTTTTATGCTGGAAGCTCCACTGTCCTTCCTGATTTTTCATCTCTATCACACAACGCAGGTTCTACTCTCCAAAAATGTCTGTGAAATGAATGCATGTAGGTTAAACAGGGAGTGAAGAACAGTGTTTCATATGTATAGGAACAGATCCTGAAATATCCTGAGTTGTAAAAAAAACAAAACAAAAACAAAACCAGAATAACAGTACCAAGAGGAAGAGAGGCTTGCCACTTTTGCATATTTGTCTTCGACTTCTCTGCCATAATAAAAATACCATAGACTGGGGGTCTTAAATTACAGAATTATATTTGTGCACAGTTCTGAAGGCCGGGTGGTCCAAGATCAAGGTGTTGGCTGATTTGGTTTCTGATAAGGACTTTCTCCCTAGCTTGAAACCAGTTGCTTCTTCACCATGTCCTCATATGGTGGAGAGAGAGAGAACTTTTGTGTTTCCTGTTTTTTTTTTTTTTAATAAGGCCACCAGCTCTACTGGGTTAGGGATCCACCCTATCATTTGTGTTTTTACTGGCTCAGTCATGTCCGACTCTTTTGCAATTCCATGGACTGTAGCCTACCATGTTCCACCTTTATGACTCATTTAATCTTTATTATAGCCCCACAGGCCTGATCCCTAAATATAGTCATTCTGGGGGCTAGAGTTTCAACTTATGAATTTTAGAGGGATCAATTCAGTCTACAGCAATATGCGTGCTTATTGAAACTTTGACAGTGTTCACACATCCAGTGCTTTCATGTTGCCAAGCTTTTCATACCCATTACCACCTTCTAAAATATCACACATTAGAAATGGGGGCAGTGCTTTGGAGCACAGTGTCTTTGTTTGGTTTGTTGTAGTAAGAGTCTGCACAATGACCTAGAAAGAGGCTTTCTGTTCAAGCCAAATGACCTACATTTGAATTCTAGCTATGACACTCCCACTTCAGGGCAAGTTATTTACATTCTCTGAGACTCAGTTTTCTCACCTATAAATTGGAGATAATAATCCTACCCTGCTGTTCCTAAATAAATAGGAAAATATTTGAGCCATGAAGATTGGGCAATAAGTAAAGGGCCTTTCAACTTCATTCAATCTAGTTATTTGTGTCAATGACAACCATCAAGGTTTCATATATTATTAGTAGGGTTCATAATGATAGGCATTTACTTTGTGCCTGATATTGCTATAAGTAACTTTATCTACATAAGTTATCTAAATTAGTACTCACCAATATTCCCATGAAGTAGTTATTATTATTACCTTCAGGAAATAAAGACAGCTTCTACTGACATATAACAGGAACCTAGTGGTTAGGTTAGAACTCAGAGGTAGAAAAAAGCTTGAAAATGTAAGGCAAGAGGTCCCTAAACTTTGAGAAGCTACTTTTGAGTTCTCTGAGGTCTCAGAATCAAGATTGTGGGGAGAAATATCAGTAGCCTCAGATATGCAGATGACAACCACGCTTATGGAAGAAAGTGAGAGGAACTAAAAAGTCTGTTGATGAAAGTGAAAGTGGAGAGTGAAAAAGTTGCCTTAAAGCTCAATATTCAGAAAACTAAGATCATGGCATCTGGTCACACACTTCATGGGAAATAGATGGGAAAACAGTGGAAACAGTGTCAGAATTTATTTTGGGGGCTCCAAAATCACTGCAGATGGTGACTGCAGCCATGAAATTAAAAGACGCTTACTTCTTGGAACGAAAGTTATGACCAACCTAGATAGCATATTCAAAAGCAGAGACATTACTTTGCCAAAAAGGTCCATCTAGTCAAGGCTATGGTTTTTCCAGTGGTCATGTATGGATGTGAGAGTTGGACTGTGAAGAAAGCTGAGCGCTGAAGAATTGATGCTTTTGAACTGTGGTGTTGGAGAAGACTCTTGAGAGTCCCTTGGACTGCAAGGAGATCCAACCAGTCCATTCTGAAGGAGATCAGTCATAGGTGTTCTTTGGAAGGACTGATGCTGAAGCTGAAACTCCAGTACTTTGGCCACCTCATGCAAAGAGCTGATTCATTGGAAAAGACCCTGATGCTGGGAGGGATTGGGGGTAGGAGGAGAAGGGAACGACAGAGGATGAGAGGCTGGATGGCATCAGTGACTCGATGGACATGAGTCTGGGTGAACTCCGGGAGTTGGTGATGGACAGGCAGGCCTGGCATGCTGCGATTCATGGGGTCGCAAAGAGTTGCACGCAACTGAGCGACTGAACTGAACTGAACTGAACTGAACTGAGGTCTCTGAATCAGACAGAAGGGGAGTTTTCCTCTAGCAGCTGCCCCTGCTTCCAAAGAGATCATGTGTTAGTTTTCTATTGTTACTATAACAAATTACAGCACATTTAGTGGCATAGAACAACACAGGTTTGTTCTCTTACAGTTCTGGAGATCGAATGTCTAAAATGGGTCTCAGGGCTGCATTTCTTCTGGAGGCTTTAGAGGAGAATCCATTTCCTTGATTTTCTGGCCCCAAGAGACTTCCTGCCTTCATTGGTTTATAGCTCCACATCACTCCAACATGCTTTCTTCATCACATCTCCATCTCTGATTCTCTTCCCTCCTTCTTTTCCTTTTTAAGGGCTCTTGTGAGTATATTGACTTGACCTGGATAATCCAGGGTAATCTTTATATTTTAAGATCTTTGCTTCAGTGGCATCTGTAAAGTCCATTATGCTAGTTAAGGTAACATATTCAGAGATTCTGGGGACTATGAAATGGAATTTCTTGTTCAGTCACTCAGTCAAGTCTGATTCTTTGTGATCCCATGGACTGTAACCCACCAGGCTCCTTTGTCCATGGAATTGTCCAGACAAGAATACTAGAGTGGGTAGCCATTCCCTTCTCCAGGGGATCTTCCTTGGGAGGCCACTATTCTGCCCAAAGATAACTGCAGGCACCGTCACTTCCATTCCACAGCGGCTTATAGACTAGAGGGCAGGCCGCCAATCTAAGCCAAGCCAGCCAAGCTGTTTCTTATTAAGACACTAGAGTAAGCCATTGGGCAGGACATTAAAACTTCTTACAGAAGCAGGGCCACAGTCTTCACAGTGAACCAAACCAAGTACAACCTGCAACTGGAGAGACAGGTTAGGGGTAGAGATGACAAGGGAACAAAAAATCTCGGCCTGCAGGCAGGAGAATGAACAAACTCGTAGAGGGAAACAGAATTTTAGGATGTCTTTTGTTAACAACCTCTTACAAAATCTAGCTATAAAACTCCTGTTCCTTGCAAGTAGACCAGTTTGAATTAGAGCCATGTTTGAGCAGGGTGGAGGTATACCTGAAAGGCCTTCTACCCGTGCTAAAACCCCATCACATTGTGGACAGCAGTTACTGCAGGCATCACAGAGGGTGAGTGGCTCCCAGAAACACCGAAAAGGTAAAGTCTCTTGGGGTCTGGACAGAAATCCCCAAATCCAGAATGGTAGGACTTGTGTACCATCCAAATATGTATTGGGGTTTTCTTTACTCAATAATTTGTTGTCATTATTTCCCCTCCCAAATCCAACCTTGTACTATGCCTGAAGAAATGGACCTCTGGATCCTGGGAAGCCCTCATGGCTGAAATATAATAAAAGCATCATTTCCTAGCACTGCAGCAGCAGCTGCTGCTATAGCTAATGCAACAGAGCATTCACCAGCACTCTGCCAGCACTTTCCATGCATTATCTCACTGGGTCCGTATAGGAACCCTACAAAGTGGAAGCATCATCTTCACTGCGAACATTTCAACACTGGGGTAATCTTTACTTACATGTTAGATATTTTGTGATGAAAACACATTCATCCTTGAATAGTAAATCCATAATCAAACTCATATGAAGAGTTATATGGAAAAGGAACTTTGAAGGGAAACTCTCAAGGGAGAATGGAAACTGGAATGTTAAGAGTTCTCAGGGCTGAGACTGTATGGTCTGGCTTCCATTCATTGCCTTTCAGCAGGATATCCTTAAAAAAGAACTCCAAAGCTCTTTTTTCTAGTTTCTTTTATTTCCAGGGGTGGGGGTGGGGGGTGCTATTGACAGAAATCTTGCACTTTTTGCCTTCTACAAATGAATGTTGAGGAAAAGAATACAGATTGAAATATTGCCTTTCGCCTATGGCCTATTACTTATATGCATGCACAAGTCTTAACCCTCCAGCACTCAGGCTGACCTCCCCCAGAATCCAGCACATGTAATTATGAACTTATTGAAGCTATTCTCTTTGGCTGTTACATTCAGCTCCTGGGTGCTCAACTGTTTTAAAATTGTGCAGTCTAAATGCTCCAATTCAACAGAGGCAGTTTCCCCTTCAGAATACTCTCTTTGATTATCGTTTTAAAGACAGCTTAGGATTTCAAGTGTCTTCTTTCTTTTTCTATAAAAAATGAGATGCTTTAGGATTACTGGAGCTTATCGGTGAATCAGAAGTGGAAAACAACAATTAAGCATCTAATAATACTCTGGCTAAATCCCAGCTTCATTTTCCCCACATCCTGCACCTTCAGTTCCAAAAAGACCTGGCAGATCACTCTCCTTAAAATGCATTTATATCTGCCATTTGCTCTCTTCTACAGAAGGACTTGATACTGTGAGGCAGACAGCTGAATTCTAGGGAAGAGGAAAATTGAAAAGTGAGATATAACAGGAGAAGAATAATTGAAGAAAAAATTCTTTATTGAGGCTCATAGGAAAAGAACCAACTTTCTGGGTTACACATGGAAACTGGAAGACTATAAGAGAAGCGATTCATCTACCACCAGATAAACAGAAGGTGCATTTCCAAGAAAGAGGCTGTCCTACTGGGGATATGACCATCATCCACTTCAACTTTTGGTGAATATTCTCTTATAGAGAAACCATAAAGTTTCGGTTCAGCTCTAGAAATGCCATACAATATAAGTGTTGTGCCACATAGTCCCTTTAATCACAGAATGACTATCAGAATGTTTCAGTTTTACTGAACATATAATGAATGAAGAAATATTTTTCATTGATTTATTTAGCCTGTGTGCTATACTTAGTTTGCTCAGTCGTGTTCAACTCTTTGCAACCCCATGGACAGGCTCCTCTGTCCATGGGTATTTGCCGGCAAGAATACAGGAATGGGTTGCCATTTTCTTCTCCAGAGGATCTTCCGGACCCAGGGATCGAGGCTGTGTCTCCCGTATTTCTTGCATTGGCAGGCAGATTCTTTACCAGTGACATACCTGGGAAGCCCTTATTTAGACCCTATTAGCCTACAGTCTTTCACACAATGGAGAAGGAAATGGCAACCCACTCCAGTGTTCTTGCCTGGAGAATCCCAGGGACGGGGGAGCCTGTTGGACTGCCGTCTATGGGGTCGCACAGAGTCGGACACGACTGAAGCGACTTAGCAGCAGCAGCAGCAG
>SJYT01058825.1:0-13414 GCA_006410635.1 Cephalophus harveyi | reverse complement strand
GGAGAAGGGGACGACCGAGGATGAGATGGCTGGATGGCATCACGGACTCGATGGACGTGAGTCTGAGTGAACTCCGGGAGATGGTGATGGACAGGGAGGCCTGGCGTGCTGCCATTCATGGGGTCGCAAAGAGTCGGACACGACTGAGTGACTGAACTGAACTGTACTGGATACATTTCATCTTGTTTAGTCACTGGGTAATTTTTTGTATAATGGAGGATATAAATTATTCATTTAAAGTCAGAAAACATTAACTTCCTTATCTACCTACTTTTGCAACGGCTAAAATATGAACATGGAATTGAAAGTGGCTGGATACTGCCAACTCTGCTTAAGATTCTGTTAACGTTTTTTTTAATTTATTAAAAAAGTGTTCTTTATTTTTAAAATGCTTTTTACTGAAGTAAATTTGACTGAATTTTTTTCTTTATAGTCTACATAGCTAAGGAAATGATATTCAAGTTGAAGAAATG
Organism: Cephalophus harveyi; assembly: GCA_006410635.1. Lineage (NCBI taxonomy): Eukaryota > Metazoa > Chordata > Mammalia > Artiodactyla > Bovidae > Cephalophus > Cephalophus harveyi. Next base: position 12,941 of record SJYT01058825.1, on the reverse strand, counting down.
TATACTATATAAATGGAGAAGGGAATGACTACCCACTGCAGTATTTTTGCCTGGAAATTCCATGGACAGAGGAGCCTGGTAGGCTACAGTCTATGGGGTCTGAAAGAATCGGACATGACTAAAGTGACTTAGCATGAACACAGGCGTACTATACAAAGTTGAGATCTTTTCACTTAGAAGATAATAAAATAAATACCTGCTGAGGTATCACTGTGGACACATTAAGCAAGGGCTTACCAAGGCTGACTTTTTGCAGGGGAACAGAACAATGAAAAAACTGTACAAACCATATTTCTATTAAGCTATTCCAAAAACTGCTTGCTCAGTGGAGGATTTGGCTTAGTGAGGGTGACAGCTGCTTGGTGTGATCCTTGACATTTCTAAAATGAGATCCCCATCAGAATTATAAGACTTCATTCCTTGCATTAATTGTAAATGTGCAATAAAAGAAACATTTCCCTCTTGAAGATGGAGATGGAAACCATGATATCAACATATCATGGGTCAGAACAGTGCTATGTGAAAATACTCACTTTCAGTTTATAAAATACCCACTTTCTGATGATACTTGTTCATGCTTTTTCATTTTCCTCCTGAAAATCTCTCTTGCTTTCTCTGTCTCTCTCAGACACACACTCTACATAAGCATATGCACTTTTTCCAACTAGTCATTGCTCAACTTTCATATTTCAGTTTAGACCTAACCTAATATAGGGAGATGGCACAGACTCAGGTCTATCATGTGCTTCTCCTAGCTTCTATCACTGCATCCTCTACTCCCATCACAACACACATCATGCTTGTGGCGATCACTGAACACTTTTTTGTATCTCCTGATAGATGATAAACTCTGAGAGTGGGAACAATATCTATTATACTCCTAAATTCAGTTGCTGCTCCATGAAAGGTATTCAATAAATGTTTAATGAAATTAATGCTTCAGTGAAAGAGCTTGCAAAGAATGACTTGTAGTCTATAATGGAGCTTATTGAACTGATGAACGTGTTTAATGATACCATGTGCCAATCAGTCAAGAGTATGTTGGTCAATGATAGAAAGATGATTGTCATACAGACGAAGGGTAGTAGTGACCTTGCAACTGCTTTTAGAAGAAGGCTCCAGTTCTGCTGGTCTGACAGCAGATGCACGCTCATTACGGAAATGAGTGTGTCAGGCTACCCAAGCCTGATGTTACTAGATATTTGAATCGTGTAAAAACAAACAGACAAAACAACAACAGCAACAAAAAAACACCTCTTTTGGATCTGTTTCCCATGCCCCAAAGCAAACTTCTGAATATAAATCTAGTATGGGGTGTTACTTACGATGAGCAACTGTCCCAGGAGAGGCAGAGAGAGAGAGAGAGAGAGAGAGAGAAAGCAGACACACTTCACCCCTACTTTCTATACACTTACGAATCAGATTCCTGGGCCTGCAAAATAGACAGCAAGACCTAGAAAGACCTAGGGTGAGCTCATGAAAGTAATGTCTATAATGATCTGCCCATCTGTGTTTTCAACCAGGAATTCTGACAATGCAACCTTCTGTCTTGTCATTCAAACTTCTATATTAACAGCTCAACAAATGAGAAGCCCTCCAAACAGTAGCTTCTGAAATGGAAAACCAAACAGAAATATACAAATTGTCCTACATTTCCTGTTATTGTTAGAAATCTAAAAGGTTTTATTGAGCACAGAATATGCCAAATTCTTAATTATGCCACATGAGGGATATATATGATGCATCACACAATATTTTCCAAATTCATAATTTTTTAAGGAAAAAATATTATGCAGTCTAAATTCAATCAATTTATATCATTACTTACTCAGAGTATTAATTTTTAATGTTTGAAGTCCTTATGCCACAAAAAGAAAAGTAAATTTAAACATTAAATGCAAATAAGACTGAAAAATTAGAATTAACAAGTAAGTATAATGAATGATAGTGCTTTTTTGAAAACAGAACTACCATTGTACCTAGAACCTGAAAATCATGGCTAGGGAAGATTCTTTCACTTTTTGATGTGCATGTACTCTTAACGTCTTATGTAATGTAAACTCAGGGAGAAAAAGAGACAGTGAGAATGCAGGGAGGGGAAGGGAAAGAGGGGAAGAGGATGAGAGTGGAGAGAGAGAGAGAGACTTTTTGCCTATTTTGTTAATCACCTTGTCCTCAATGTAAGATGGCTACACATGCTAAGTGTTTGATAGAAACTTGTACAATAAATAAAGGAATACATTTTGGGACTGCTTTTCTCTTTAAATTTCTGTGTAGTTGCTGTGGAGGCAGCGATATTATTTGACATTTACTCAGTGATAGTGCTTCATTTTGTCTTCAGTAACTTTCTGTCCTTTACTCATTAGTCAGGACAATAAAATTAGGACTATTTGGCATTATTGTAAATTCAAACATGGTCATCAAAACCAAGCACTGAGACTTTGTTATAATGTGGTCATTAAGATGATCTGATGTATACTTCATTCTTTCTGGAGTTAATTCTCCACTGATCTCCAGTAGCATATTGGGCACCTACCGACCTGCAAGTTCATCCTTCAGTGTCCTCCTATCTTTTTGCCTTTTCATACTGTTCATGGGGTTCTCAAGGTAAGAACACTGAAGTGGTTTGCCATTCCCTTCTCCAGTGGACCATGTTTTGTCAGAACTCTCCACCATGGCCTGTCCATCTTGGGTGGCCTTACACAGCATGGCTCATAGTTTCATTGAGTTAGACAAGGCTGTAGTCCATGTGATCAGATTGGTTAGTTTTCTGTGATTGTGGTTTTCAGTCTATCCTTTGATGGAGAATGCCAAAGAATGCTCAAACTACCACACAATTGCACTCATCTCACATGCTAGTAAAGTAATGCTTAAAATTCTCCAAGCCAGGCTTTAACAATATGTGAACCATGAACTTCCAGATGTTCAAGCTGGTTTTAGAAAAGGCAGAGGAACCAGAGATCAAATTACCAACATCTGCAGGATCATCGAAAAGGCAAGAGAGTTCCAAAAAAATACCTGTTTCTGCTTTATTGACTATGCCAAAGCCTTTGACTGTGTGGATCACAACAAACTGGAAAATTCTGAAAGAGATGGGAATACCAGACCTCCTGACCTACCTCTTGAGAAATCTGTATGCAGGTCAAGAAGCAACAGTTAGAACTGGACATGGAACAATACACTGGTTCCAAATAGGAAAAGGAGTATGTTAAGGCTGTATATTGTCACCCTGGTTATTTAACTTCTATGCAGAGTACATCATGAGAAATGCTGGGCTGCAGGAAGCACAAGCTGGAATTAAGATTGCTGGGAAAAAAGAGTACGTCAAAGTTGTATATTGTCACTCTGCTTATTTAACTTACATACAGAGTCCATCATGAGAAACGATGGGCTGGAAAAACCACAAGCTGGAATCCAGATTGCTGGGAGAAATATAAATAACCTCAGATATGCAGATGACACCACCCTTATGGCAGAAAGTGAAGAACGAAAGAGCCTCCTGATGAAAGTGAAAGAGAGTGAAAAAGTTGGCTTAAAGCTCAATATTCAGAAAACAAAGATCAGGCATCCAGTCCCATTACTTCCTGGCAAATAGATGGAGAAACAGTGGAAACTGGTAGATTTTATGTTTTGGGACTTCAAAATCACTGCAGATGTTGACTGCAGCCATGAAATTAAAAGATGCTTGCTCCTTAGAAGAAAAGTTATGACCAGCCTAGACAGTGCATTAAAAAGCACAGAATTACTTTGCCAACAAAGATCTGTCTAGTCAAAGCTATGGTTTTTTCAGTGGTCATGTATGGGCATGAGAGTGGACTATAAAGAAAGCTGAGCACCAAAGAATTGATGCTTTTCAACTGTTGTGTTGGAAAAGACTCTTGAGAGTCCCTTGGACAGCAAGGAGATCCAACCAGTCCATCTAAAGGAAATCAGTCCTAAATATTCATTAGAAGGACTGATGATGCTGAATTGAAACTTCAATACTTTGTCCACCTGATGCAAAGAACTGACTCTGGAAAAGATCCTGATGCTGGGAAAGATTGAGGGCAGGAGAAGGGGATGACAGAGGATGAGATGGCTGGATGGCATCACTGACTCAACGGACATGAGTTTGAGTAAACTCCAGGAGTTGGTGATGGACAGGGAGGCCTGGTATGCTGCATTCCATGGGGTCAGAAAGATTCAGACATGACTGAGAGTGAGCTGAACTGCCTGAACTGATGTATACTTACATTTTTATTTTCAAACCATAAAGACAAAAACATAATTCTGGATTTGGTCTTGGAACAGAAAAAGGGCATTAATGAGAAAAACTAGTGGAAAGCAGGCTGGAGTTTAGTTAATAGTAATAAACTGATGTTTGTGGATCTCTTGAGGCATAAACTGATTTTGTTAATATATACATACCTCAGAGTACTTAAGGGGCCAACATGAAATAACAGGAAGATAGAACAGAGTAAGGAAGGATATGGGAGCAGAGATGAAGACATGAGGACTTTAAAAGAACTGACTAAACCTGGGCAGAGAGTGAGGATTGAGGAAGAATGAGGTCTAAGACTGCCTAAGGGAACTTGAGGTCTGATAGTGGTGGGTATGGCTGATAGGCCTTGAAGAGCAGTGAATTACATCTGAGTTCGAGATATGAAGACAGAAAGTGAGTCTTATTCATCTTTGTCCCAAGAGGCTGGCACAACACTGAACCAAAAGAGAGTATTTATTAATGTGTGGCAAATAACTTTGCATACTTTTTCCATTATATCATTGGGATAAATTGTTAGAAGCAGGATTTCTTGGTCAGAGTGTATATATACACACACACATATACACACACACACATATATATATATGGGCTTCCCAGATGGCTCTAGGGGAAAAGAATCAGCCTGCCAATACAGGAGACACAAGAGACACGGGTTTGATCTCTAGGCCAGGAAGATCCCCTGGAGAAGCAAACGGCAACCCACTCCAGTATTCTTGCCTGGAGAGCCCCATGGACAGAGGAGCCTGGAGGGCTACAGTCCATAGGGTCACAAAGAGTCGGACGTGACCAAAGCGACTCAGCTTGAGATTTTAGTGAACTTTTAAAATGATTTCTAATATGTATGACCAATATTGCCATTGCTTAAATGTCCCATGTAAATAGACACATATCTTTCATATATATATATATATATATATATACTGGCAGGTTGTTTCCTACCAAGTAAGTATTGTATATGACCACACCTGAATCAGTCAGTGTTGACTGAGAAAAATGCAGTCGACTCTATGTATTCCATACATAAACGGTTTTAACACAGGGAAAGGGAGGGAGGCTGGCTTCCATGATCACTGGCATTACCAGGAAAGCAAAGTTGAGGACAATCTTCACCCAGAATTTCAGCTTGCAGCAACAAAGCCCATGGTTCTCAGTGGGTCACCCCAAGAACCTCTGGAGGCACCCAGCAACCACCTCAGTCTGCAGCCTCATGCAGACGATCTTCAAGATACATCTGGAAGCCACTTCCAACTCTACACCTGCTCAGGGGACTAACCACAACTCCAGAGAAGGCTACCCCCCACCTTTTCTCTTCTTCCTTCTAAAGCTCATAAACTCCCTCATTTTCAGACACTGACATGGAACCATGGGAGAGGGAGGTTCTCAGAATTGTAGTTTTAACCTCTGTGAGTCAGACAATTGAACATATCATCTTCACTGTAACACTGGTGACTTAAGAGTGATGTTTCATTGTTAGAAGAATTTTGTTCTTATTCACATAATATAGTGATATATCAAATATGCATGCAGGCAAGTAAGTTGTTTCAGCTGTGTCTGACTCTGTGCAACCCCAAGGACAATAGTCTGCCAGGCTCCTCTGTCTATGAGATTCTCCAGGCAAGAATACTGGAGTGGTTTAGCAAACCCTCCTCCAGGGGATCTTCCTGACCCAGGGATCAAGCCCGCGTCTCTTATTTACGTCTCCTACATTGGCAGGTGGGTTCTTTACCACTCAGCACTACCTGGAAAGCCCATACAAAATATTTGGAACTCTGTTCCTGAATGGTGTGACTATGAGATATAATTCTTGTCCAGAAACAGACTCAGTGCCCCTGCCCACCCGGGAATGCACTTCTGGACCACATGTGGTAAGCCATTAGGGCCAATACTCAGTTATACCTGGTCTGCAAGATAACAAAGCATCCAGGTCTAGTTCACTCTTATTAAGATGTTTGTGCTCAAACCTCCCAAACACCATGAGATATTTGGTTTGTAGCTGACCTGTGAGCTTCCCTGGTGGCTCAGACAGTAAAGAATATGCCTGCAATTCAGGAGACCCAGGTTCAATTCCTGGGTCAGGAAGATCCCCTGGAGAAGGGAATGGCAACCCACCACAGTATTGTTGCTTGGAGAATCCCTTAGACAGAGGAGCCTGGTGGGCTACAGTCCATGGGGCTGCAAAGAGTCGGACACGACTTAGTGACTAACATAGAGATGACCTGTATTAGCTCCAGCAACTCTAGGCTATCCTGGATGACGCTCTTACTCCGGTCCCAGCCTAGCTTCTGCTCCTAATGGTGAAGGTTAAGGAACTGACATGCCTGTGTATACACTGAAATGACCTCTTTCGTCCAAAAGAAACATCTTAAGGGCAGGGATGACATCACTTTCACTCTTACCTACTCTCAAAAACAAACAAAATGATATATACATTCCTCCTGAAAATAGTTCCATCCACAGCAACTCATGTTATTCAAGATAAAACTCTAACTCTTAAGCACTGCATTCAAAAGTCTTTACCCACATCCTTCCAACCTATCTTTTGAATTCATCTTCTCATGTTCTTGACAGAGACTACTTTGTTATGCTTTTGTACTAATGCTCACACAGTCCCTTCTACCTGGGATGTTCTTATCTAGAATATTTTCGTCCTTAAAAATTCCCTTCACAGAGCCCAATCTGGCACTCTGTGATGACTTGGAGGGATGGAACGGGGGGAGCAGAGGGAGATTCTTGCGAGAAGGGATGTATGTATAATTATGGCTGATTTGCATTGTTGTATGGCAGAAATCAACACAATATTACAAAAATTTAAAGACAAGCAAACAAAAATATGCCTTTTTTCCATTTCAAAAAAACCCAAAACACTCCCCTCACAACTTTCAGAGAAAGCACAATATATCACTCTAGCCTGAAAATTCTCTAAAATATGACCTCTTTGCCCTGAATTAATTGTGATCGTTATTTCTGCAACACCAGTGTGCATTGTCTGTACATTTTAGTAGCAGTTTTCACACTGAATTTTAATTGTATAGATAAGATACATATCCTGTTAGATAGTTATATCCTTGAGAGTAAAATAACCGACAATTTAGTCTTTAGATTTTTATCACCAAGTGGATTACGCTCAATAAACTTTTAATTGTCTGAAATGAATAAAAATCTGACACATATAATACTTCAGTTTACAAAATACTTCCACATGCATTACGTCACTTAATCCTTATAACAACCCAATGAGGCAGATATCTTTATTATTTCCATATTCTAGATGAGGAAATTAAAGCGGCAGGTTATTTAGAATCTGCTCAGCACACCAAACACTCACCATAAATACTCTTTGATGGATGGCTCAATGCAGGCAATCGCTCACGGCTCCCTGTGCTTTTATAGAGAATAAAAAACTCACAGTCTTCATTGCTGAACTTGGTGTCAGCAGCCTGGACTTTCTATATGTGGTACAATCATTCAAAACTCAAGACTCATATTTTCAATCTTTCATCACAAATTCCTACACAAATATGACTTAATCTACATTTTTGACCTCATCTTGGTTTCCTTTCCTGTAAAGTGAGTATCGTAACACTGATGCACTTGTCAAGTCTCCTGAATTCTGATAAGATTGAAGTAGCATTTACCAAGTTTTAGGCATCCCTTAAAATTTAGGGGCTGTATAAATGCAAATGTCATTGTAAAAAGATGGGGATGTAGCTATAGAATGTGTTTCTTATTTCAACATGAAAGATTCCCTCTGTTGTCATCTGATAAGATATTTTCCTACATTGCTGTTTATTTAGATTAAATTATAGGCAACTTTGGTAAAAGATGGAATATTTGAGTATACACATGAATAGAGACAGGCCAGAAAACCTTGAGTATGACTACTTTGCTGAAATGTGGCATACAAAAAGGTTGTGAATAAAAACTGGCCAAAGTTCTGAAAGACTGTTACTCTGCAGTCCAGACACACTGAATATTCCTAGAGAAATTAGAATTTATGCCTTCTAGTTTCCCAAGTCAGTTGTGTCAGGAACTTCTTGATCAATGACATGTGTTTTGCATGTTAAAGCACTTCAGTTGTGTCCAACTCTTTGCAGCTTTATGGATTGTAGCCTACCAGGCTTCTCTGTCCATGGGATTCTCCAAGCAAGAATACTGCAGTAGATTGTCATGCCCTCTTCCAGGGGATCTTCCCGACCCAGGAATTGAACCCAGGTCTCCTCTCACTCCTGCACTGCAGGCAGATTCTTTACTGCTAAGCCACCAAGGAAACCCTTCTAGATGAATGGACACATGTCCAAATCTCCAGCCCACTACTGATCTTTATGCACCTCCCTGAGCACTGGCATCTTCCTCTGTGAAGTGGAAATAAAAGAAGTACCCTTCTCCTAGGGTTCTTTCATGAATGCCATATGATGGAGAAGGTAAAGCTTAGCACAGTGCCTGAAACATACTCAACGTCCAATTAATACTGTTATGATACCCTGTGGTGGGAATAAAATAACAGGAGCAACATAAAGAGAATGGGTTCAGAATGCCAAGGAACCAGGCACCCTGCTTGACATTTCATTTCTTTTTTACAAAAACTCTGAAGTCAGTTTCTATAGCATCTCCACTTTATAGACAAGGAAACTCCAGTCTAAACAGTGGGTGATTTGGAGGTCTTTCCTATCGTTTAGTCTCTAAGTTGTGTCTGACTCTTTGTGACCCTATGGATTATATCTGCAGACTTCTCTGTTTATGGTGGTTACCCAGGCAAGAATACTGGAGTGGGTTGCCATTTCCAGGGATTCCTTCCAGGGATTGAATCCACGTCTCCTGCATCTCCTGCATTGGTAGGTGGGTTCTTTACCACTGAGCCAACTGGGAAGCCCCAATTTGGAGGTCTTACTCAGGCACTATTATCTCTCATCGGTGACACTGCCAATAATTCACTATTGTACAGTCAACCACTTACTCTTTGCCTTTTTAGTCTTCTTTACACGAGGCATCTGTTTTAGACTTCCCACTCTCCATCTGCTATTTTGAAGTCATGCAAAAAGCTATGCAAATGGAGATGCTTTTTCCTTTTAATGCCCTCTGGATGGATCCTGAAGTCCTAAGAGCTATGAAGCCCACTTGTAAATCATCATCAACTATCAGTCTTCCATCACTTTATCTCTGCCTTACTCCCTGAGCTTTACTGGGTGGAAACTGATTGGCACAGCATTGTCTATCAGCCTGACACTTCAGGGTATTAAACCATGGGGTGAAATCAAGCTGCAGATACTAGTGGCTCCCGCAGTGTTGTGATAAAACTTAAATTACAATTCAGAGAAGACACTGTAGACACTGTATGAAAATGCCTGGGCTCTTACATAGTGAGAGGAAACTTGAAACCACAGCTTACAGTCTCACTGAACTTGCAAGGCAAACCACTTCACATGAATGTGCATTCAAAATATATAACAAAATGGCAATAGATGCTTCTGCAAAAACTTGTAAAATATTAAATATGGATAAAGGATCTCGGTTAATTTAGATACCACAGGTGTTTGGGTTTTAAAGTGCTACAAGCATTAATATTCATTATGGAAATATGATTTGATAACCAGAGAAGGAACAGGAACAAAGCTTTGGCGATAAGAGGAAATTATCTTCTCAGTGTTCAGGGAACATTTTGCTCTTCATTTTCACAAGTCAGAGTTGACACTAAAAGTTATGTTCCCTTTAGACTGAATTTTCTTCTATAAAAGTGCTCTTTTCATAGCTCGATTCTTGTGTTTTTATTTTAGCTATTACAATATAATTGATTCTAGTCAAATGCATATCATAGACATTATCATTGATAGCTGGAGGGTGTTCAATCCAAGAAACTTTCCAATGGGAAAGAGGAGTCAAGTGAATAGAACAGCAAAATAATTTCTATTAGCTTCTTTTTAAGTTGGAAATGGTACATACTCCATTTTCAGTTTTTCTGAATCCATGCTTCATTGGGCCATATCAGTTTTCACCTTTAACATCAGCCAAATGGATTTGAAAGGAGATAAATTGAGATTCAAAGGATAATATAGTTTTTGAGGATATAATAAAGCCCACTGAAATGAATTGAATAGCAGCTTGGAGCAGTGTGAATTTTTTTTTTTTAATACATGGAATTGGTGTCTGTTAGAGCCACTTATTTAAAGGTCTTCCATATTTTATCAGAAACTGATACTTGAAAGGATTTATAGCATTGCCAATAGAATCTTAGAGCTAAACTACTGTGTTTGGGGAAGTATTCAGTTTTAACTCATTTTCTTTTATATCATGTAACAAATGCATGGTATTTTTCCTTAAATACTCACTACAGAAACACACAGAATCCTAAGCTTACAATGTTTTAATCATTATGTTTTCTCTTTCTTACTTTTCTCCTTACTAGAAAAACATGTGGCTTCTAAGAGTAATTATCTGACGGGCATTCATAGCTAGGACTCTTTGATACATTGAATTTGAAAAAAAAAAAAAAACTCCTAAAATAAACCTTTGAAGTGAATCCGCTATTTTCTTCTTCTTCTAGCTGCAACTAAGACAATTGCAGCATCCAAAGTCCATAACGACATTAGCCCTCATATCTCTATTTTCTGTCCATGTCATTGATCTGCCACTCACTATGTGACCTTGGGCAAGGAGCATTCTTTTGGTGCTTCAGTGTGGATTAGGGAACTGAAAACAGATAATTTTTGTATAACCACAGACAGCACTTCAAAGGAGGAAAAGCCCTGGGATAGCAGGGCAGAGACTGTCTTATCAGCGGCCACTGGGCTGCCTCCATCCCATGTCCTGACTCCCTCTGGGGAGCTTTATTTCAGTGGCTTTGTGCCCAGGTATATCTTCAGAGATAAGGAAGATCCCCAGTGAACTCTGCAGCACTCTGCTGGGGAATCTGTCCTGTATACTGGTGTGAAACTATCTATTTTGTGGATTTTAAATTTCCAAGTATCTATTATATGGTTGGAGTTGTTGTTACTGTTTAGTCACTAAGTCGTGGCTGACTCTTTTGTGACCCCATGTACTATAGCCTGCCAGACTCCTCTGTCTATGGGATTTCCCAGGCAAGAATACTGGAGTGGGTTTCCATTCCCTTCTCCAGGGGATCTTCCCAATCCAGGGATTAAACACTCATTGTAGGTGGATTCTTTACCATCTGAACCACTAGGGAAGCCCCAGGTATACATGATTGCTAACAGCTTAAAAGTCTGCTTTTTCAGACAAAAAACATGGCACCAAAGACAAGATTCAGGCAATAGTTGGTGAGCAAAGCTTTTTTGGAGGAAACAAGGATGGCTACCAATTCCACTTATTTGATAAATATCACTTTCATTCTTTCCTCTCCCAAGAAAGAGAAACCCAGGAGTATCCCATATATTGAACACACACATACAGACACACACACAAACAGGGTGTGCAACTATTTGCATAGGAAACGGATAAGCAATTGGTTGTTCACTAGTCTAGTTAATGTGGTCAAATTGGAGGATATATGCTGATGTAGTCTCCTACGTACTTTCATGGAAACAAAATCACACAGGAAATTAAGATCATCTTAATAGGTGAGGAGATCTACTGTTTGATTTTTATCAGATTCAGGGAGAGACTCACTTGCCTAAATCTCTGCTTTAGAGGCTAAGGTAAATTGTCACCACTGGCCAGCAGAGATACTGGGCCCGCGGGATGGCAACAGGCACAGGAAGGGAGCCTGCTGGTCTGGGGCTCCTCTGAGCTACAGTTCTTACAACCAACCAGCACATCCATGGACCTCAGGTTATATTTTCTGGGCTGCCGGCAATAGGCAGGTAACTTGCCAACAGGAGGCATATATTACTTAATCAAGTAGAGATGTTGTGCGATAAGTTTTTCTACGATCAGGAATTGGAGGATGAACCAAATCCACTGATGCTTGAGTAATGTTATCTCATCGAGCACCTTAGATTTTCTAGGCAAAAGGGACCGCTTAGGCCATTCATTCTCAAAGCATGATTCTCCAAGCCATCCCCATGGATATTAGAAATGTAAATTATCAGGCCGCACTCCAGACCTAGTGGACTATTACAGAAAAGCTAATGGCGGTGCCAGCAATTTATGGTCTGGCTCTCTAGATGGTTCTGATGTATATTCAAGTTTGAGAAGCATCAGCATAGGCAGTTTTATGAAGTTCAGTGAAAATTTTGAAACTAATATCCAGGGCCAAGTCCCACTTATAATTCATTGCAAGTCACAGAACATAAGGTCTGTTCAGATTTATTGAGTGCCAACAGCAGGGCCAATGCTTGGGTCTCAGTGTCTAGACTCATTGGTGAGTAATGTACACAGAAATGTAGCCTTTACACAGGGCTTAGCTGGCCGCAGGACTGGAAAAGGTCAGTTTTCATTACAATTCCAAAGAAAGGCAATGCAAAAGAATGCGCAAACTACCACACAATTGCACTCATCTCACATGCTAAAGTAATGCTCAAAATTCTCCAAGCCAGGCTTCAGCAATACGTGAACCGTGAACTCCCTGAGGTTCAAGCTGGTTTTAGAAAAGGTAGAGGAACCAGAGATCAAATTGCCAACATCCGCTGGATCATGGAAAAAGCAAGAGAGTTCCAGAAAAACATCTACTTCTGCTTTCTTGACTGTGCCAAAGCCTTTGACTGTGTGGATCACAAGAAACTGTGGA
>SJYT01058823.1:123393-165261 GCA_006410635.1 Cephalophus harveyi | reverse complement strand
CAACCTAGATGTCCATCAGCAGATGAATGGATAAGAAAGCTGTGGTACATATACACAATGGAGTATTACTCAGCCATTAAAAAGAATACATTTGAATCAGTTCTAATGAGGTGGATGAAACTGGAGCCGATTATACAGAGTGAAGTAAGCCAGAAAGAAAAACACCAATACAGTATACTAACACATATATATGGAATTTAGAAAGATGGTAACAATAACCCTGTATGTGAGACAGCAAAAGAGACGCAGATGTATAGAACAGTCTTTTGGACTCTGTGGGAGAGGGAGCGGGTGGGATGATTTGGGAGAATGGCATTGAAACATGTATAATATCATGTAAGAAAAGAATCACCAGTCTAGGTTCGATGCAGGATACAGGATGCTTGGGGCTGGTGCACTGGAATGACCCAGAGAGATGGTATGGGGAAGGAGGTGGGAGGGGGATTCAGAATTGGTAACTCATGTAAATCCATGGCAGATTCATGTTTATGTATAGCAAAACCAATACACTATTGTAAAGTAAAATAAAGTAAATAATAATAATAATTTAAAAAATTTGGAAAAAAAAATAAAATAAAGTAAGAAGAATGTCCAAAAAAAAAAAAAAGATTGAAGGTAGGAGGAGAAGGGAACGACAGAGAATGAGATGGTTGGACAGCATCACTGACTCAATGGACATGAGTTTGAGCAAGCTCCAGGACATGGTGAAGGATAGGGAAGCCTGGAATGCTGCAGTCCATGAAGTAACAAATGACTCCACAGACATGACTTAGTGACTGAAGAAAAACAAAAAAGCAAGATTCTGCAGTAATAATTATTGATTCACAGAATTTCTACACATTCTTGGTATAGCTCAAATGGAGGGAGATCAACCTGTCAGGCTCAGCCAGCTACATTCAATTTGCTATTTCTCTTCAATTCATAGGTAAGTACAAGCATACATCATCATGTTGACTGCCTTTCAGAGCCACCTACCTCCAGATGGATGGGGAAAGAGTAAAATATTGCTAAAGAACTGCCCTTCCCTTGCACATTTCTCTATATGAACAGGGAGGATGGGCATTGAATTGGTGACCAATGACAGTCTCTTCATACACATGTTGTTAATTCTTAGAGAAAGTCACCTGGCCTTGATGTTGGCAAGTCTGCATGGGCTCAATTTGGAAGACTATTATTTTCCTTTTTTCTCTTTAAGTAGTAGTCAAAATTAGTGTCAAACCTCCATGTGATATCTTTTTATAATGGTAAAGTGTGAGATTACTTGTAATGCAAATTACCCTAAAGGAAAATGTTTTGGCTTATATAATCAGTTAATTTATCACATTATGATGTCACAAATTTAACAAAAAATTACTCATGTTATCACTGGGAGCTACTTGTGAAAAAGAAAGTTCTGTGACAAAGGAATAAAAATCTTAATAAATGAATATTATAAATGACAGGAAACAAAAATACTAACCATTCAAAATGTCAATACTGAGAGACACTACGGCATGACTTGGGTTCTGAAAAGATCTTTCACTTTAAGAAAAAATAAATTTAATTTGCATTCAGAAGGCAATTTCCTATTTTTAAAACTGCATGTCTAGCTTTGACATTAAACTAATATGTATTGATTTCTATCTCTCTGTTGTACTAGAGAATATTGATTCACATGGTAAAAAATTATTGACACCCTTATCACAGTGTTTCTGAAATTAATATTTTAACATTTTCATGAAAGCACTAATCTATTAAATCAGTAGATTAATATTCTGACCTCAGAATTCACATTTCTGAAGAAAGGATAAGGAAAGAAGAACTCTAGAATATTGTAGAATTTTGTCTACTTCTTAGCTTTTTCTCTTAGTAATCATTTGTCCTTTGGGCTCTTTTTACTGTGAATCATCAATGTTATATAGAATAATTTGTAGATATTTGACTTACATGCTCAGAAAAATAAAATCCTTTCCTAAATGTTTATATAGGTATGGCAAAGCATTTTTTTGTAAATATGATATGAAGTATCTAGATATATACTGTCTAAAGGCAATGGCATCCCACTCCAGTACTCTTGCCTGGAAAATCCCATGGACGGAGGAGCCTGGTAGGCTGTAGTCCATGGGGTCGCAAAGAGTCGGACACTACTGAGTGACTTCACTTTCACTTTTCACTTTCATGCATTGGAGGAGGAAATGGCAACCCACTCCAGTGTTCTTGCCTGGAGAATCCTAGAGACAGAGGAGCCTGGTGGGCTGCCGTCTATGGGGTCTCACAGAGTCGGACACGACTGAAGCAACTTAGCATTAGCTTTAATTCTCAAAACAACCTTATAATATAGATATTATTTAGAGTTGGATAACCATAGTATGGAGATATTAGAAGAATTTCCTAAATAAGAGCCAACAACTAACATAGGCAGTTTCTGAATCCAGAGCTTTGGGTTCAACATATTTTTCTCACCACAAAATAGTCTCTGTTCTAATGAACAAATGTTAAAGTATTAACTAAATACTTTTGTCATGGTGTGGTGATGATTATGGATTTTTGGATATATTTTCCTAATCAAAAAAGAAATTGTTTTAAATAATTTATTTGGCTAGGATTTAGAAAAATTATTAGACAAGGGGAAGTGGAGGAGGAAGAAGAGGAGGAGGAAGAATGAGGAGGGGAGAAGAGGGGAAAAAGAAGGGGAAGCAGAGGGAAGAGGTGGATAGGGGAAGAGAAAGTAAAGGGAGAGGATGAGATCTTCCTGTTAACTAAAGCTAAAGCAATGTTTGTTCCCAATTTACATCTTATATCAAGATGCAAACCTACTATGCCTGCTGTATTTGATTTACAGAGAAACTGGCAAATTTATACTATTTAAAAAGCATACAGAAATCTATTTAGTGAATAATAGAGGGGAAAAAGAAGGGGAAGCAGAGGGAAGAGGTGGATAGGGGAAGAGAAAGTAAAGGGAGAGGATGAGACCTTCCTGTTAACTAAAGCTAAAGCAATGTTTGTTCCCAATTTACATCTTATATCAAGATGCAAACCTACTGTGCCTGCTGTATTTGATTTACAGAGAAACTGGCAAATTTATACTATTTAAAAAGCATACAGAAATCTATTTAGTGAATAAGTCTGAGAATTAGAGACCCTCAGATTCTTATGAAACCATTGTATTTCTCCTTTCATGATGGCTGATTGCTTTGATCTTATATATCACTGATGATGGAGGAGAATAAACCTCCTTGCTTTGATTAACTGAATTCTGACAGTGGACATCTGTAACATATTAGATAATTTGGATCAGTTATAGCTTTGCTGAGTATCAGTTCAGTTCAGTCACTCAGTCTTGTCTGACTCTTTGAGACCTTATGAATCACAGCACGCCAGGCTTCCCTGTCCATCACCAACTCCCGGACTTCACCCAAACCCATGTCCATCGAGTCAGTGATGCCATCCAGCCATCTCATCCTCTGTTATCCCCTTTTCCTCCTGCCCCAAATACCTCCTGGCATCAGAGTCTTTTCCAATGAGTCAGCTCTTCACATGAGGTGGCCAAAGTACTGGAGTTTCAGCTTTAGCATCATTCCTTCCATAGAACACCCAGGGCTGATCACCTTTAGAATGGACTGGTTGGATCTGCTTGCAGTCCAAGGGACTCTCAAGAGTCTTCAACACCACAGTTCAAAAGCATCAATTCTTTGGTGCTCAGCTTTCTTCACAGTCCAACTCTCACATCCATACATGACCACTGGAAAAACCATAGCCTTGACTAGATGGACCTTTGTTGGCAAAGTAATGTCTCTGCTTTTGAATATGCTATCTAGGTTGGTCATAATTTTCTTCCAAGGAGTAAGTGTCTTTTAATTTCATGCCTGCAGTCACCATCTGCAGTGATTTTGGGGCCCAAAAAAATAAAGTCTGACACTGTTTCCACTTACTTCAATCTCAGAGGATCAGGTAACTTTGAGCAGAAGAAAGTCTTGTTCTCTGTATATAAACTTACCCTCAGTCACTTTATATGCAGTATAGTGGTCCAGAATTGGGCAGACCTATATTATAAATATTTCATCAAAATGCACAGTCTGACAAAAATGAGAACAATTGGCAAGGTCATCTCAAGAACTAAAATACAGTTCCTCATAAATACATATATTTTGAACAAAAAAAATGTAGACAGATGGTTATAGATATATGTGGTACTCTTCGAATATTACTTTTTCTGTGTAGCTTTACCACAAAGAACTTGGAAGCTAAGTTGAGACATTAAAGTCATTTTTTAAAAGAAAAAATTATTATAAGACCATGTTTTTTACTTGGCTGATTGGCTTAGCTCATTGCATAAGCCATTTTTAAGTAGAACTTCTTTTTTATTATCTGGCACAGCATCCTTCAGCTTTCCTTATCACCACATACATTATGTGTATCTCAAAGTTTCTATCCCCTACTGGGCTGTCAGCCTCCTAAAAGCAGGGAAAGTATCTATTTAATTCTATATCCTTAGTATGTAAGGCTTTAATATCATGTATAGTGAGTACTCATTAAATATATGCTTAATCTATTTGAATTATTCAAATACTACTGTCAAAATATGCTAATGAGAAAATGTAAAAAATGTAGTCATATATATGCTTTACTAGAACAATATCCAACAATTATTTATTCATCCATTTGACATATATTTATTAAGAACTTACCATTTGTCAGATGCTATGTTTGGCTTTGGGCTTTCCAGGTGGTACAGTGGTAAAGAATCCACCTGCAATACAGGAAATAAGGGAGAGGTGGGTTCAGTCCCTGAGTTGGGAATATCCTCTGGAGTAGGAAATGGCAACAAACTTCAGTATTCTTGCCTGGGAAATTCCATGGATAGAGGAGTCTGGTAGGCTACAGTCCATGGAGTTGAAAAGAGTTGGACGTGACTGAGCAACTGAGAACACACACATACTTGGCTTGAGAGATACATTAGTAAAAAAGACAACCACAGTTGACACCATCAAGTAGCTGATTATTTGCTAGATAAGGCATACAAGAGGTTAAATGACATGGATCAGTTTAGTTGAATTCAGTCGCTGTCATGTCTGATTCTTTGTGAACCCATGAACTGCAGCAGGCCAGGCCTCCCTGTCCATCACCGACACCTGGAGTTTATCCAAACTCATGTCCATTGAGTCGGTGATGTCATCCAGCCATCTCATCCTCTGTCATCCCCTTCTCCTATTGCCTTCAATCTTTCCCAGCATCAGGGTCTTTTCAGGTGGCCAAAGTATTGGAGTTTCAGCCTCAGCATCAGTCCTTCCAATGAACACCGAGGACTGATCTCCTTTAGGATGGACTGGTTGGATCTCCTTGCAGTCCAAGGGATACTCAAAAGTTTCCTCCAACACCACAGTTCAAAAGCATCAACTCTTCTGCACTCAGCTTTCTTTATAATCCAACTCTCATATCCATACACGACTAAAGAAAAACCATAGCCTTGACTAGACAGATCTTTTTTGACAAAGTAATGTTTCTGCTTTTTAATATGCTGTCTAGATTGGTCATAACTTTCCTTCCAAGGAGTAAGCATCTTTTAATTTCATGGCTGCAATCACCATCTGCAGTGATTTTGGAGCCCCCCAAAATAAAGTCAGCCACTGTTTCCACTGTTTCCCCGTCTATTTGCCATGAAGTGATGGGACCATAATCTTAGTTTTGGATACCATAATCTTAGTTTTCTGAATGTTGAGCTTTAAGCCAACTTTTTCACTCTCCTCTTTCACTTTCATCAAGAGGCTCTTTAGTTCTTCTTCACTTTCTGCCATAAGGGTGGTGTCATCTGCATATCTGAGGTTACTGATGCTTCTCCCAGCAAACTTGATTCCAGTTTGTGCTTCATCCAGCCCAGTGTTTCTCATGATGTACTCTGCATAATTTAAACAAACAGAGTGATAATATACAGCCTTGACAGACTCCTTTTCATATTTGGAACCAGTCTGTTGTTCCATGTCCAGTTCTATCTGTTGCTTCCTGACCTGCATACAGGTTTATCAAGAGGTAGTCTGGTATTCCCATCTCTTTTGGAATTTTTCCCAGTTTGCTGTGATCCACACAGTCAAAGGCTTTGACATAGTCAATAGAGCAGAAATAGATGTTTTTCCGGAACTCTCTTGCTTTTTTGATGATCCAGCAGTTGTTGGCAATTTGATCTCTGGTTCCTCTGCCTTTTCTAAAACCAGCTTGAACATCTGGAAGTTCACGGTTCATGTATTACTGAAGCCTGACTTGGAGAATTTTGAACATTACTTTACTAGCATGTGAGATGAGTGCAATTGTGGGGTAGTTTGATTAGATGTTTTTCTGGAACTCTCTTGCTTTTTCCATGATCCAGCGGATGTTGGCAATTTGATCTCTGGTTCCTCTGCCTTTTCTAAAACCAGCTTGAACATCAGGAAGTTCACACTTCACGTATTGCTGAAGCCTAGCTTGGAGAATTTTGAGCATTACTTTACTAGCGTGTGAGATGAGTACAATTGTGCGGTAGTTTGACCATTCTTTGGCATTGCCTTTCTTTTGGATTGGAATGAAAACTGACCTTTTCCAGTCCTGTGGCCACTGCTGAGTTTTCCAATTTGCTGACATATTGAGTGCAGCACTTTCACAGCATCATCTTTCAGGATTTGAAATAGCTCAACTGGAATTCCATCACCTCCACTAGCTTTGTTCATAGTGATGCTTTCTAAGGTCCACTTGACTTCACATTCCAGGATGTCTGGCTCTAGGTGAGTGATCACACCATCGTGATTATCTTGGTCGTGAAGCTCTTTTTTATACAGTTCTTCCATGTATTTTTGCCACCTCTTCTTAATATCTTCTGCTTCTGTTAGGTCCAGACCATTTCTGTCCTTTATCAAGGCCTCTTTGCATGAAATGTTCCCTTGGTATCTCTAATTTTCTTGACGAGATCTCTAGTCTTTCCCATTCTGTTCTTTTCCTCTATTTCTTTGCATTGATCGCTGAGGAAGGCTTTCTTATCTCTTCTTGGTATTCTTTGAAACTCTGCATTCAGATGCTTATATCTTTCCTTTTCTCCTTTGCTTTTCGCTTCGCTTCTTTTCACAGCTATTTGTAAGGCCTCCCCAGAGAGCCATTTTGCCTTTTTGCATTTCTTTTCCATGGGGATGATCTTGATCCCTGTCTCCTGAATAATGTCACGAACCTCCATCCATAGTACTTCAGGCACTCTATCTATCAGATCTAGTCCCTTAAATCTATTTCTCACTTCCACTGTATAATCATAAGGGATTTGATTTAGGTCATACCTGAATGGTCTAGTGGTTTTTCCTACTTTCTTCAATTTAAGTCTGAATTTGGCAATAAAGAGTTCATGATCTGAGCCACAGTCAGCTCCTGGTCTTGTTTTTGCTGACTGTATAGAGCTTCTCCATCTTTGGCTGCAAAGAATATAATCAATCTGATTTCGGTGTTGACCATCTGGTCATGTCCATGTGTAGAGTCTTCTCTTGTGTTGTTGGAAGAGGGTGTTTGCTATGACCAGTGCATTCTCTTGGCAAAACTATTAGCCTTTGCCCTGCTTCATTCATTATTTGGTTGAGAGGTGCTTTGCCTAAGGACTTCCCTGGCAGTCCAGTGGTTAAAACTCTGCTCTTCCAATGCAGGGTCTCTGATCAGGAACTAAGATCCCAGATACCTCCTGATGTGGTCAAAAATTTTAAAAAGTAATAAAAAATGCTTTGCCTGAAAGCTCACAAGGGTAGGCGGAAAAATGAAAAATCGCTGTTCAGACCTTGAGGGCACTGGAGGAGGAATTTGGCGCCTCTAGTGAGAACCTGCTGGAGAAGGCAATAGCAACCCACTCTAGTACTCTTGCCTGGAAAATCCCATGGACGGAGGAGCCTGGTAAGCTGCAGTCCATGGGGTCACGAGTCAGACACTTACTGAGCGACTTCACTTTCACTTTTCACTTTCCTGCATTGGAGAAGAAAATGGTAACCCATTCCAGTGTTCTTGCCTGGAGAATCCCAGGGACAGCGGAGCCTGGTGGGCTGCCGTCTATGGGGTCTCACAGAGTCGGACAGGACTGAAGGGACTTAGCAGCAGCAGCAGCAGCAGTAGCAGCAGTGAGAACCTGCGCGCCTGAAGCTTCCCACCTCTGCCTCACAGCCAGTCCGAGCGGCCCACAGAAAGCCGTCGGCACTGAGAGAGGGAAGCCGCTAGGCGGCAGCAGAGGCTCGCAGGTATTTCTCTACAGGAGCTAGTCTTTCAAGTATATATATTTTTAATTTTAACGAATTGCTCTAATACTTGGAAATTTAAATAAGAGAGATTTTGTAATCTGAACTCGAGAGAGAGCAGAGATCCTGTTTACTACCCCACTTAACTACCCTTTCTGACGGCCCACCCCCCACCTCTCCCCAGTCATCCAGTCATTCTCAAGCATCCCAGAGCTTTGCCTCACTCCAGGAACATCAGGGCCAGGCTGCCCGAGTGAGGAGCTGGCGGGGCCGGATGGACAGCGGCAGAGCCAGGACGCCCAGCGCTGATCCGGCCCCCGGGGAAACCAGACCAAGTGGGCAGGCACTGCAAGCTGGGAGCCCGCCCCGCAGATCCTCGCTTAGGGCCTCGGGAGCCGTCGGTCTCAGGGCCGACGTTGCAACCGCTCAGCACCTGTGGCGACCAGGGACAGACACTGACCTGACGCCCTGAAAACACCTGCAGAAAATGGCCTTGGGGGAGGAGACTTGGCGAGCGGCACCAAACTACACCTTACAGTGGCCTGACCCAGCGCGGTTTTTAAATGTCATCCCTGTGTCCCAAAACGAAAACAACCCCTCCCGGAAAGGACCGTGGAGAGCGGGTTTGGGCTAAAAGAGGCGAGTGGGGAACTTTGCGGCGGCCCGCGGGCAGGTGCGTAGGGGCTGGGGGCGGCGCGCTCGCCCTGTCTGGCGGGGGTGCGCCCCGAAGTGACAGGAGGAAGCGGGAGGTGGAGGGCGGGGAGGAGGTCCCGCCCCCACCTCGCGCTCCTTTACGGGAAGTGATGTGGGGCCAGACGGAAAATACCGCCAAGGACCCGAAAAGGCCGGCAGCGGGTGGACGCGGCGCGCGCAGAGGCAGAGCGGCGTGGGGACCGCGGGCCGAGCAGGTGGGCGGCGGCGCGGGCTGCGAGGCGCGCCCGGGCTCGGGGCGCCGGGCCCCCGCGGGGCAGCGCGGCGGAGCGGGCGCCCCCAGGCTCCCGCCCTGCGCCCGGGTGTTGGGTTGCAGCTCCTCTCCGCTCGCTGGGAGGCAGAGCCCGCCGGAGAAGCTCCTTTGCTTCTCCCAGGCCCTCAGCACAAACTCTGCGATGACAGTCGCGGGGGTAGGGGCCCGCTTGGGAAAGGTGCCGATTAGGTGGAGTCCCAGGTTGGGATGGGGCTGGGGTCACCTCCGGCGGCATCCAGGTGCTAGGGGCCGCATGGGGGTGGCGGGGTGGGAGGAAGGAAACTGCTCAGGCAGGAGAGGAGGCTCCTGCACGGCCTCTCTTCATTCTTTCCTTCCTTCGGTTTTGTCAGTTGAATGATTTACAAAGTCTTGACACCTTGGTTGGGCGGGGTCTGGACGGCAAACTGTCTGAGTGGGAGAGGGTTCCCCTCACCCCTTTCCCTGCCAGACAGACAGAAAACCCTACCAGGCAGACAGGCCCTTCTGTCTTGACTGGCGGTAGAGCCGATGTGATGACAGGTTTCGGTAACTCTTGCCAAAGCTTTTGTCTCTGTCCCAATAGATCACGGATTAAGCAAAGTCAGGCCTGAAGTGAAGGAAATCTTGTGAACCCATGACTTTGCCTTCCCATTATTTTGGCTCCTGCGGGCCACCTGCATGGCCTCAGCATCATCTGTTAGATCCTCTGTCTCATAGGTCTTCTGTGGGCTAACAGCTATTTTCCCCTACTGGATGGATTCTTAACTTTGGGATTGGCTTATCAGTCAGAGGTTGGGGGTATCCTCTTATGCAGTATAAAGTTTCTATAATTATTGGTGGTTTAGTTTGTTGGTGCTCCACTGTTCCTGTTTTATTGATTTATTTATGCCTTCTTAGAAACTTGTTTTAGGGGGAAAACAGTCTGGAAGATAGAATTTTACAGATGGTTACAAATAAAGAAAGGTTAACGTAGTGCCGAAAAAACTTGCCTGAGGATCTGTATTTTATGTCAGCTTTCATTCCTACTTTCTTTCCTTTATTCTTTCTTCCTTACTCCCTCCCTTCCTTAATTTCCATGGCCTGCCTTGATTTTACTAATTTTGATGAAGTATAACTAATTTTTTCTTTTCTTGCTGCACTTTTGGTGTCAAATCTAAGAAAGCATTGCTCNGAAAAAACTTGCCTGAGGATCTGTATTTTATGTCAGCTTTCATTCCTACTTTCTTTCCTTTATTCTGTCTTCCTTACTCCCTCCCTTCCTTAATTTCCATGGCCTGCCTTGATTTTACTAATTTTGATGAAGTATAACTAATTTTTTCTTTTCTTGCTGCACTTTTGGTGTCAAATCTAAGAAAGCATTGCTCAATCCAAAGTCCTGAAGATCTACGCCTATGTTTTCTTCTAAGAGTTGTTAGTTTTAGCTCTTACATTTCCATCTTTGGCTTGCTTTAAGTTAATTTTGTACATGGGGTGAGGTAGGAGTGTTAACAGTTTTTTGCATGTGGGCATCAGGTTCTCCCAGCACCATTTGTTGAAAAGGTTATTTTTTCCCCCTTTGAATACCATTGGTGCCTGTGTTGAGAATAAATTGACAGTAAACGTGAGGGTTTATTTCTAGACTTTCAGTCCTACTCCATTGAGCTGCATGTCTATCCTTATGCTAGCGTCATACCCTCCTCTATTAACTATGTAAGCGCAAAGTTTTGAGATGGGGAAGTGTGAGTCCTCCCACTTTGTTTTTCTTTTTTGAGACTGTTCTGGCTATTCTGGGTCCCTTGAATTTCCGTATGTAATTTAGGATCAGCATCTCAATTGCTGTTGCCTGATTTTACAATAGATGCAAGGGTGTTGAAGTGGGCACAACAGTCCCTAGGAACCAGACTCTTCATTTTCCTCTTCCAAACCTGCTTTTCCCTCGTCTCCCCTATCTCCTCAGTTAATGGCCACTTCATTATTGCAGGTACTCAGACTAAACACCCTGGGGTCACCCCTGACCCTTTTCTTTGTCTCATGTCCCACATCTAGTCTCTCAGCAGAGTTCATTAGCTCTGCTTTGAAACTGCGTCTAGGATAGGAACCATTTTGTGACATTTTCACTGCTCCCTCCAGGTTCCCTTCGTTTGTCAACCTGGATTACTCAAAAGCCTCCTGCAGGCCCAGCCTGCTTCCACCGTCACCGCTCTATGGTCTGTTCTTGACAAAGTTGCCGAAGTCATTTATGTCACTCAGTCCTGTGCTCAAAACTCACTGGTGGCTTGTTATACCAGAGGGACACCTCTGTCGCCTGCAGTCCCTTACGTGGTGTGTGGCTTCATCTTCCATCACTCCCCTCTTTTCTCACTCGCCTTCAGCCACACCTCAGGACCTTTGCTGTTTCCTCTGTCTGGAATGTTCTTCCTTCAAAAGTCTGCACTGCTCACTTACTCATTTCATTCAAATCAAGTCATTTCTTTAGAGATGCTTTCTTGTCCCAGCCCATCTAAATTAGCATCCCCTACCCCCCACCCAACATTTTCTTCCTCTTTAACTTATTTTTCTTTAGAGTATCTGTAGCGTTCTTTGTCATTGCACACACACACATCTGTCTCCCACTGGTAGAGTACAAGCTCCATGAAGGTCAGGAATTTGTCTTGTTTGCTGTGGTGGAGGTAGCACCTGGAATGGTTTCTGGCACATATTAAACCCTAAAAAAAAAAAAAAAAAAAAAATGTTGAGTGAATGAAAAGGGAATGAGAAGCTGAGAAATGGGGATCACTCTGCTATTTCTTTCTCACTCTTCCTTCCCATTCTCAGTGTCCATAGCTACACCAGCTCCTCCTTCTCTCCTTTTCTATCTACTTTTTTCCCTGAAGAGAATGGCCTTACTCTTCTTGGAAAGGGAAAGGTCAAACAAAGGAAGAGAAAGGTCAAACAAAGCAGAAAGGTGAGGACTTTGGGTCCTTCCCGACTGAGGGCAGGACCTGGGCAGACTGGGAGGAGGCCTTCAGCACCTGTCTCTAGTGATTTGGTTTCTTGTGCTGATCTAGGGAGAGTGAAATTCCTTGAAAATTTGAGAAAATGGAGTTTCATTTCCTGATGAATATTTTGCAGAGCAGTGAATTTAATTTTTCTGTGGCTTCTAACTGAAATTTCCAATTAGGAGACTCATTTTGACTTTTAATTGCATGATGACTTCAGACTGTCAACTGATTATGCATATGTGGCCTTATTTCCATGATGAGATTGTAATATCCTGGAGGCAGAGCATGGCTTCATCTCCTCTGTGATTCTTGTGCTGCAAGCTATCATAGACAAAGGAACTGTTCAATAAACTCTTGCTGAATGTGCCCATAAGTTAATGAATAAACTTGGATTTGTTTTCATCATTAGAAACCTCTAATCTATATATTTAATTTTTCTCAGTCTGTAGATGTTAAGTATCTTGTTTTCGTCCACCTCATCCTGCTGTTGCTGATAAAGCAGTATTGGCTAGAGTTGAGAGAGGTTTCCTGCCGACCTTTCTCATTGAGAATTGAATTAACTGGCCTGGAGAGTATAGTAATCACTGTGGTATTTTAAAAATTGAACTAGCTTTCCATTGTTAAACTTATCTTGGAATATGCCATATCTAATATTCACTACAAACTATGAGAAAGGCTTATTTTTACACCCATGGCATGTATATGTGTGTGGGTGTAAATAATGCAAGCCCTAGTTAACTTGATGGGTGGGTGGGGGAATCCCTTTCAAAATGTATACATATGTCAAATCACCGTGATGTACACTTTAAATATCTTACAATGTTATATCTCAATTATACCTCAATAAAGCTGGCTGACGGGCTTCCTTGCTGGCTCAGTAGTAAAGCATCTGCCTGCCAATGCAGGAGATGCGGGTTCAATCCCTGGTCCAGGAGGATCCACATGCTGCCAAGCAACTAAACCCGTGTGACATAATTATTGAGCCTGTGCTTTGGAGCCAAAAATAAATAAGAAAATAAAATTATATATTTTAAAAAGTGGCCCACAATTTAAAAAACGAATTGTGAGCCTCAGTGCAGCAAGATTGTCCTGTTATTGTTAGAACAAGACTGCCTTCTGAAGAGAGGGATTTTTCCCTTTCACTGCCTTCGCTTTATATGCTGTGTGCAGGTTTCGCTTGATCATATTTATTCCTCTGCCGCGTAGTCAGGAAGTTCCAGTTTATGGTCTGGTTTCCCTTAAGCTGATTATCTGGGGAGCAGGCATGAGCACTGAGTTGGAGGAAGAGATAAAAGGTTTGCAATTAACTTTGTGTCCAGAAGATGAGAGGTGTGGAGCTGTGAGCATCCGTCTTGTTCCATCTGTCTTGTTTTGGCCTCCTGTCTGGCAGGCAGTATACCACATTCTTTTCCCTGTATGATTGAGGTCTACTAACATTGATATTCTACTCACAGCTTAATAAAATTTGATGCCGCACCTACTCAAAACAAATGTTGCAAGTCGTTTTTCCTTGCCTGCTTTTGTTTTGTTTTATTTTTTGCCTGTGTGTATGTGACCCATGAGAAGGCCTCACATTTAGTGCTTCAGCCACACTTGGAACCACCCACCTGAATGAAATCAGACTTTTGAAAGCTGAGATTATACTTTGAATGTGGAGTCAGAGGTAGTGTGCCAGATTTTTAAAAAATTTGGATGAACAACAAATAATATTTTACTATAAGTATGTCCCATGCAATATTTGGGACATACTTATACTAAAAAATTAGTTGTTTTTTTTCTATGAGTGGCAGAGTTAACTGGTGTCTTGGATTTAATGTGGTAACTCTGGTCTGATAAATTTATGTTTGGGGGCAGGAAATGCGTTGATCATGATAATGTCCACAGGATAACTGAGCTATGGCTCATTTTGCTACTTGCACATGTGTCCATCTTAGGAAGGAGAGGGCGTGTAAACTCAAGGATTATTAGAATTAGAGGACAGTGGGAGAAGATTCCATTTTCCGCTAGTGTTTTGTGGTGAAGGAAATTTTTCTCCAGAGATGCTGTCGTTTTCTAAGATCACACGGTTAGTGGTAGGGCCGGAACTGGAACTCTGGGTCCAGTGGTTAGTCTGCTGCACAGAATCTCCCCTTCAGAGGTCACGTGTAGTTGCTTATGTTTTCATGCTGATCTTTAGTCCCTTCTGTTGCTTCCCTCCCATATTCCTGCACTGTCCTGCTGCCCTTCTGGCCCTTGGATCTGCTGTGTGGCAGGCAAAGCCACCCTCGAGGACACACTTGACTTCTCTCTGAGAACCGCAGGGCCGTTGAAAGCCACTGCTGGTTGTATGCCTGTGATGATGCCAGAAATCCCATCTTTCCATGTGTTTTTATTCCTTCTAAGGTCTGGTTATTATTCTCATCCCCTGTGAGTGTTTACTGTAAGATGCTTTGATTCAGGAGGACTTGGCTGAGAATAATTCCACAACCACCAAGTATTGTCTCACTGAAGGGTGCCTGCTTTGAGTGGCCTAGTCCTTTGACACTCTGTATCTTCTTATAATTTGGTAGAATAGATATGGAAGATACATGGTAAGGATTGATGCAATAGATAGGTGTATGTAACTTCCTCTTTAGAGATGTGTTCTTTTAAAACACAGTTTGCTTACTGTTTTACAGTTATCTCTACTTATTTAAGAAAGTGGTCTTAGAAAAAAGCATCCTTCCTCTGACTGCTGCGAGAATACCGTATTTCAGAGCCACTAATCCTGTTTTTTCATAGCCTGTTGATTAATTCATATAAAGCCTTACCAGCTGCCAGGTCAAAGCATAATAATAAAATTGGTTGCCAAGAGACCGAAAAATCTGTTCATTCTTATTAACTGCTTCTCATCTATCTTGCTCTGATCCCACCACATGGGCAGCTGGTTGAGTCTTATCTGCATATGGCTGGTTACTTATCGCCTGTGTATTTGTATCACTCGACACAAAAACAGGGCCTCAATCAGCTAATGGAAGCTTATGGTAAGGTTTTTTTTATTATTATTATTATTCTTGCTGTATTAGTTCGAATACGGGAAGGAATGAGACATACAGAAATAGGTCTTGACTTAAATGTCCGTTTGAGATACCTGAGAATTTTAAAATATAATCCAAGGGTTTGGTCAGGATTTCCTTTGTTTCCTGCAGTGTGATTGATTTTCATAATGAATCTCACTGTTGCAAGGGAGCAACCCCAGGGATGATTAAAGAGATTTAGCAGCTTCGTCCTTCCAATCGGATGCTAGAGACCAAACATGGCCAGATCAGCTGCTGGCCATTCCAAGCTGGACTTCCTTCGTCAGGGGCAAGGTCAGTTCTTCATCACCCCGCTCCACTTAGGCCGCAGAGCGGGTTGTGGTATTTCCTTGGGGGGTGACTCAGCCCTGTGTTCCAGAATTCCTGCTTCAGTGTGGAGGAACCAACTCCGCCAGGAACTAGTGGATCGGTTTTTAGTTTCTAACTTTGCCAATAATTAACTAAGTGGTATTATACTAGCGGTTCTTAATTAGGCTGTTTTCAACTCCTTCTTCCTCAAGAGGGCATTGAGCAACATCTGGAGATGTGGCTGGTTGCCATACCTGGGAAGTTGCTGGTATTTAGTGGGCAGAGACCTGGGATGCCTCTAAACACCCCAAAGTGCACAGGACAGCCCTCAATACAAAGAATCATCCTGCCCACCGTGTCAGTGGGTCAAAGCAGAGAAACCCCGCATTAGACATGTTGTGGAACCTCTCTGGCCTGCAGTTTCTTAAGTCCACATTCTCTCCATCATGTAAAGAGAACTAAGCTTAACTCCACTTCTGTAGTCTTTCTAACCTCTCCCTTACCGCCAATTCTGAGTGAGTCATCAGATATGAGGTAGGGCCCAGGCATCTCTATTGGTATGTATTTTATACCTATGTGTATATATTTTACATACATCCATGTGTATGTATTTTACATCTCCACTGGGGATTCTGACGGGCAGTTAGGATTGAGGGCCCTGCCCTTAGGGATCCCAGGCTGAGGTCCTCGCTAAGGTGCCGGTGGGCCATGTGAGGGGAGTGGACAGTGTGGGGACAATCTGCCAGTAGGAAGCAAGAGCCTGGCTGCCGTGTGATTGAGTGCAGGTGGAAGGCTGCCAGCAAGTCCTCAGGGAAGGCTGTGACTGAGGAATTGGCCCCTGAATTCCTCAGAGACGGGGCCCCCAGCCCCTCAGCACAGCGGGCTCTCAGGTGCCCGGCAGTGTCTACTCCGCAGAGTCTCAGCTGATCACTATACCTTTGTACTAGAGGTCCCCCAGATCCCAGAGTTTCCCAAGGAAATAGCAAGACTGGACAGTTTCTTCATGGAAACCCCATTTCCTGCTTATCTAGAGCCTTTCTGGGAGATTCAAAGTCAACGGCAGAAATCCCAACCCTGAGTCAGCAGCCCCTCTTGCCACCCAGATAAGGAAACCTCACTTGTTACACTTACAGCATCATGTAACTTAAGAGCTGGTGGGCATCTTAGAACCCAGGGAGCCCAGCCTCTCCATCTGACAGGTTCAGAACTGTGCCCCCAGTCCCATGGCAAACTGATGGCAGAGAGGCTTCCCGAGGACAAGTCTGCTGGTTCTTTCTATGCTTCTGTGCTAATGTTTCTCAATTGTAACCAGCAGTGTCTCTCCCTCCGACTCCTGTAAAATATCACAGGAAGTGAAACAAATATATTAATGATTTTCACCTATGTACAGCAGTCCAGAAGTGTCTGAGCGTCTGCTATGGCTGTGTACTAGCTCCCAGTTAAAGGCCACCATCGTTTCCTGCCTGGACTGCTGTTTTTCTGGTCTCATTCTAGCTACCCCCGCCTCCCTGTAACCCATTCCTCATGCAAACCCAGTGATATTTAAAAAAATGTAAGTCAGATCATATCCTTCTTCTGTTTGAAATTCCCCAGTCACTTACCACTGTGGGTGGTGTAAGATCCACACGTTCTAACTGTGATCTGTAAGTGTCTCCATGATCTGAGCCCTGTTGGCCTCCTTGTCCTCAGCTCATCCCTGTGTCTCCTTCCTTTCTATTCCTTAAAAACGCCAACCTCTTGCCTTCCTCAGAGCATCTGCTGCTACCATTAAGTTGCTTCAGTCGTGTCTGACTCTGTGCGACCCCATAGACGCCTCCTACCAGGCTCCTCTGTCCCTGGGATTCTCCAGGCAAGAACACTGGAGTGGGTTGCCATTTCCTTCTCCAATGCATGAAAGTGAAACGTGAAAGTGAAGTCGCTCAGTCGTGTCTGACTCTTAGCGACCTCATGGACTGCAGCCTACCAGGCTCCTCCGTCCATGGGATTTTCCAGGCAAGAGTACTGGAGTGGGGTGCCATTGCCGTCTCCACAGAGCATCTGCACTTGGCCACAATTCTTTTCTCTAGATTCTCACAAGGGTGGTCCCTTGGCAGCAGAGTAATCCCTGATCACTCTGTTGGAAGTAGTCTTTAGTCAGCCTCTATCCTATTATACTTTATGGTCTTCACAGGACTTCTTACTGTTTGAAATTATTTTATCTCTGTGTTAACGTTATCTATCTCTTTCTGCTAATTGTTCTCTCTGTGACAGCAGGGACTTTGTTTCGTGAAATTCTGGATACTTGTCACCTAAAATAATGCCTGGCACATGGGAGATGCTAGATGATAGTGAATGAATCATAGAGCAGGTAACTAGGAAGTTGCTGTGAGAGAAGATTGCATGGCCTGTGTTAATTCCTATTTTTTCCTACATTGGACTTTATGTTTTGTTGTTGTTTTTACACTTTTTACTATTTATTTTTTTAATTGGAGGATGATTCAGTTCAGTTCAGTCGCTCAGTTGTGTCCGACTCCTTGCGACCCCATGAATCGCAGCACGCCAGGCCTCCCTGTTCATTACCATCTCTTGGAGTTCACTCAGACTCACATCCATCGAGTCCGTGATGACATCCAGCCATCTCATCCTCAGTCGTCCCCTTCTCCTCCTGCCCCCAATCCCTCCCAGCATCAGAGTCTTTTCCAATGAGTCAACTCTTTGCATGAGGTGGCCAGAGTACTGGAGTTTCAGCTTTAGCATCATTCCTTCCAAAGAAATCCCAGGGTTGATCTCCTTCAGAATGGACTGGTTAGATCTCCTTGCAGTCCAAGGGACTCTCAAGAGTCTTCTCCAACACCACAGTTCAAAAGCATCAATTCTTCGGCGCTCAGCCTTCTTCACAGTCCAACTCTCACATCCATACATGACNATTCCTTCCAAAGAAATCCCAGGGCTGATCTCCTTCAGAATGGACTGGTTGGATCTCCTTGAGTCCAAGGGACTCTCAAGAGTCTTCTCCAACACCACGATTCAAAAGCATCAATTTTTCGGTGCTCAGCCTTCTTCACAGTCTAACTCTCACATCCATACATGACTACTGATATCTTAGTGGGCACCAAATACTGTAAGCACTTTACATTGGCAAGTTGTGGATTAAGTTTTATATACAGCTCTGTCTTGAAGTAATGAGCTGGCCAGATCACTGATGGATTTTTTTCTTTGACTTCTATAAGAATTAATTTTTCCCCATTAAAGTTATGGCTCGCAAATAACACTGCTTCCTATAAAACTGGAAACAGCCCTTGCGACGGTCATGCTTGAGTAAGTATGTAGCAATATGAAGTCGATGATGCAGACTGGAAGCTAATGGTTGCTTCTCCACTCAAGATTTATTTCCATTGTGTTTAGGTGAGAAAATAGATGTGAAGATTTCTAAGACAAATCTGGTTTCTTAGAAACACAAGTAATTGCTCCCATTGGCGTGTTCCAGAAGTACAGCACTGGATGCTTGATAGATCGTGAGCTGACATTGCATTTCCAGGATGGAGTGCTGAGCCTCAGAGGGAAAGGAGGCTTAGACACTGGCACTAAATAAGGTACTCCTTTTCCTATTTGGAACCAGTCTGTTGTTCCATGTCCAGTCCTAACTGTTGCTTCCTGACCTGCATACAGATTTCTCAAGAGGCAGGTTAGGTGGTCTGGTATTCCCATCTCTTTCAGAATTTTCCACAGTTTATTGTGATCCACACAGTCAAAGGCTTTGGCATAGTCGATAAAGCAGAAGTAGATGTTTTTCTGGAACTCTCTTGCTTTTTCCATGATCCAGCGGATGTTGGCAATTTGATCTCTGGTTCCTCTGCCTTTTCTAAAGCCAGCTTGAACATCAGGGAGTTCACGGTTCACGTATTGCTGAAGCCTGGCTTGGAGGATTTTGAGCATTACTTTACTAGCATGTGAGATGAGTGCAATTGTGCGGTAATTGGAGCATTCTTTTGCATTGCCTTTCTTTGGGATTGGAATGAAAATTGAACTTTTCCAGTCTTGTGGCCTCTGCTGAGTTTTCCAAATTTGCTGGCCGATTGAGTGCAGCACTTTCACAGCATCATCTTTCAGGATTTGAAACAGCTCAACTGGAATTCCATCACCTCCACTAGCTTTGTTCATAGTGATGCTTTCTAAGGCCCACTTGACTTCACATTCCAAGATGTCTGGCTCTAGATTAGTGATCACATCATCATGATTATCTTGGTCGTGAAGATCTTTTTTGTACAGTTCTTCCATGTATTCTTGCCACCTCTTCTTAATATCTTCTGCTTCTGTTAGGTCCATACCATTTCTGTCCTTTATAGAGCCCATCTTTGCATGAAATGTTCCCTTGGTATCTCTAATTTTCTTGAAGAGATCTCTAGTCTTTCTCATTCTGTTCTTCTCCTGTATTTCTTTGCATTGATCTCTGAAGAAGGCTTTCTTATGTCTTCTTGCTATTCTTTGGAACTCTGCATTCAGATGCTTATATCTTTCCTTTTCTCCTTTGCTTTTCGCCTCTCTTCTTTGTAAGGCCTCCCCAGACAGCCATTTTGCTTTTTTGCATTTCTTTTCCATGGGGATGGTGGAGAATGATTACTTTACAATATAGTGATGGTTTCTGCCATACATCAGCATGAATCAGCCACAGGCATACACATGTCCCCTCCCTCTTAAACCTCCCCCTCCCTCCCTCCCCATCCCGCTCCTCTAGGTTGTCACGGAGCACCAGCTTTGGGTTCCCTGCATCACAGAGCAAATTCCCACTGGCTATCTATTTTATGTATGGTAATATATATGTTTCAGTACTACTCTCTCAGGTCTTCCTACCTTCTCCCTCCCCTGCTGTGACCAGATTGTTTTTAAACTTTTTATTTTGTATTGGGGTATAGCTGATTCACAATGCTGTGATAGTTTCAGGTGAACATAGAAGGGAGTATGTATCCATTCTCCCCCAAACTTCCCTCCCATCCAGGCTGCCACTGAGTGGAGTTCCATGTGCTATACAGTAAGTCCTTGCTGATTATCCATTTTAAATATAGCAATGTGTACATGTCCGTCCCAAACTTGCCATCTAACCCTTCTCCCCATCCTTCCCCTGGCAACCATAAGTTCATTCTCTGAGAGTCTCTTTCTGTTTTGTAAGTTTGTTTGTATCATTTCTTTTTAGATTCCACGTATAAGGGATGTCATATATTTTCCTTTTCTGTCTGACTTCAGTGAATATGACAATCTCTAGGTCTATCCATGTTGCTGCAAATGGCATTATTTCGTTCCTTTTAATGGCTGAGTAATATTCCATTATATGAATGTACCACATCATCTTTATCCATTCCAATGCCGATGGGTGTTTAAATTGCTTCCATGTCTTGCCTGTTGTAAACAGTGCTGCAGTCAACACCGGGGTGCATGTAACCTTTTGAATCATGTTTTTCTCCAGATATATGCTCAGGAGTGGATGCTCTATTTTTTTTTAATGAGCCTCCCTACTGTTCTGCATACTTGCTGTACCAGTTAACATTCCCACCAACAATGTAGGAGGATTCCCTTCTCTCCATACCCTCTCCAGGATTTATTGCTTGTGAATTTTTGATAACAGCCATTCTAGTGGTGTGTGGTAATATATCATTGTAGTTTTGATTTGTATTTCTCTAATAATCAGCGATGTTGAACGTCTTTTCATGTGCCTCTTGGCCATTTGTATGTCTTCATTGGAAGAGTGTCTATTCAGGTCTTCTGCTGAGTTTTTGATTGGGTTGTTTATTTTGTGCTGTTAAGCATTGGACTTTATTTTTTAAAATAAAAACCTAAATGTCAGTTTGATACATGAGAAAAATGGAAGTGTTAAGCAGACTAGTTTCTTTTCTTTCAAGATGAATGTATTCAGATCCTCTAGTATGAACTCTGTGGAAAACAAATAAAATAGGACAAAGCTCCTTGGTAAGCACAGACTCTGGCATAGGGGCTTAGAAATCAAAAGATGCAGGCTTCAGTCCTGGAAGGGGCCTGAAAGATCACCTTGGGGATAGTTGCTCAGAACTGGCTGCCCATGAAAATCACCTGTGCTGTGCTGTGCTTAGTTGCTCAGATGGGTCCAACTCTTTGCGTCCCCATGGACTGCAGCCTGCCATGCTCCTCTATCCATGGGGATTCTCTAGGCAAGAATACTGGAGTGGGTTGCTATGCCCTCCTCCAGGGAATCTTCCCAATCCATGGATTAAGCCCAGGTCTCCCGCATTGCAGGCATATTCCTTACCATCTGAGCCACCAGGGAATACTGGAGTGGGTAGCCTATCCCTTCTCCAGAGGATCTTTCCCACCCAGGAATCAAACTGGGGTCTCCTGCATTGCAGGTGGATTCTTTACCAACTGAGCTACCAGGGAAGCCCAAAAATCACATAGGGAGCTTTTATTTGAAACATATGCAAAACCACATGTTTTTCAGTCTCTTCTTGCTGCTGCTGCTAAGTCGCTTCAGTCATGTTCGACTCTGTGCGACCCCATAGACGGCAGCCCACCAGGCTCCGCCGTCCCTGGGATTCTCCAGGCAAGAACACTGGGGTGGGTTGCCATTTCCTTCTCCAATGCATGAAAGTGAAAAGTGAAAGTGAAGTCACTGAGTCGTGTCCAACTCTCAGCGGCCCCATGGACTGCAGCCTACCAGGCTCCTCCATCCATGGGAGTTTCAAGGCAAGAATACTGGAGTGGGGTGCCATTGCCTTCTCCGAGTCTCTTAGGAGATTCTAATTTGTTAGGCTTGGCTTTAGGGCTAGGGGATTCATGTTTTATCTAAAATGCTGCTGTAGCGATGGATGGTGCACCACCAGGTTTGGGAACCAGTGACCAAGCCCACCTCTGTCCCCAGGTGAGTACACTGAGGCTCAAAGAGATCAGGTGTCTCACTCAGGGGTACCCACATGAGTGACTGGGAGATGGCACTCAAGTCTCCCAGCCTTCTTTCTGCACCATTCAAAAATGTAGTGAGAAAGATTCTCAGGGACAGAGGTGGGGCTGCCTCGGAAATTGTGGTTTTATTATTTTTTTCTTTATTGACATGTAACTAACCAGTCTGGTGTCAAGCAGGAAATGCATCTAGCGTTGCTGTCCCTTTTTATTACAAGGTGTCAGATCAGTTTGAGTTTAATATAGTGATGACCAAAGTGTGGTTCCGAGACCACCACCACCACCACCACCCAAGAACTTGTTAGAAATACAGATTCTCAGTTCAGCCCAGAACTGCTGATTCTGTACTCCTGAGATGGCCCAGTGGGCTGTGTTTTCAAGCTATCCAGGAGATTCTAATGCCCACTGAAGCTTGTACTTTTTACAACCCAACCAGTGGTTAAAGCTGCTGGCCTTGGCCTTTTAGTTGGTGACTCATTAACATGGAGGCCTTAACTTAAGCTAGCCATCTGCTTTCCTTGGTAACAGTTGTTCAAAATAGTGACTTTTGTTATAAATCTTCATTAGTCCGCTACACGAGGTGGGGTGGATTAATACTTGTTGAACACCTGCTGCATGTGAAGCTGTGTGTTGGAAGGTCTTACTTGTCTCATGTAATTCTCACATCAATCTCAACCATCCTGCTGAGTAGGTATTATTATCCCTGTTTTACAGATTTGGAATCTGAGGCTGGTAGAGGTTAAACGAGAGTTATTTGCCCAGCTATGGGTGTGCATTTTGCTATCTGTTGTCTCCCTAGAGCAGTTGCTCTCCAACCTTTTTATGCATAATTGGGAGTCCTTTGGAGAATCTTGTCATTAATGCAGATTCCCTCACTGCCTCCACAGAGGGCTTCATCCAGGGAACTGATGGAACCCAGGACTTTGGATTTTTATCAGGTACTCTAGGTAATTCTGCTGCCAGTGGGCATCAGGCCATACTTGGAGAAAGTTCTCTCCTGGGTCCATTCACTCTTGCTTCAGTAGTTGGACCAGATGTCTCTCAAGGCTCCTCAGAGTTTCTGTGGTTCGCCAGTGTTTTGTGCTCACAGACCTTGGGCAATGGATGGGGAAGAAATATGAGCATGGAGGAAGGAGCTTGGGAGCTCGTACAGAGAAAGATCTTTTTTTGACATGTACGTGCTGCTTTATTTATTTGTCTTTGGCTGCCCTGGGTCTTCACTGCTGCACATGGGCTTTCTCTAGTTGTAGGGAGCGGGGACCACTGTCTAGTTGCAGTGCATGGGCTTTCATTGTAGTGGCTTCTCTTGGTGCGGAGCACAGGCTCTAGGAGCACAGGCTTCAGCAGTTGAAGATCTCAGGCTCAGCAGTTGCGACTTGCTGGCTCGTGGGCACTGGGACTCAGTAGTGCAGCTCCAGGCCTCTAGAGCACGGGCTAAGTAGTTGTGGCACACCAGGTTAGTTAATGCTCCGAGGCACGTGGAATCTTCTTGAGCCAGTGTCCCCTGCATTGGCACGTGGATTCTTATTCACTGGGCCCCCAGGGAAGCCCCCAGGGGGCTTATTTGCCTAGCTGTTCCTGCTCTCTCTGCTGCCTCGGTGTTTGCCATGTTTTGGCTTTGAGTAACTTGTGATCCTTTCAGTTATCTACCCCCAAATTGTGCAACTTTTCATGTAACAACTTCACCCATGTGTTGGTGAACTGCCCCAAAGTGAGCCATTTCCTCCAGGCTGAAATGAGTATCTGTCGAGTACTGAATTGCTTCAGCTTTTGAGGCAAGAAATGACATTTCATCTGTTTGATGATACGATCCCTCATTTTTCAGGCATAGAATGGACATATTTAGTGAATGAACTGTCAGTCCATCAGGAGACAATGACTTGGTGCCATTATGAAGGAGAAAAGTGAGATGCAAATTTAAAAATAATTTCAGGTATGATGCCTGATGTCCTTTTTTTGTGTGTGTGTGTGAGTTGGAATGGTGATTTCTCCTCCAGAAGTTTACCTAAGTATCCCAGGATCCCCTTAGTGAAAACAATGCATATATCCAGAGCTGGTGAAAACCTCTCAGGCCTTTGCCCAGTGGATAAGTCAGCATTGGTTAAATACTACATTTGTTTAATAAGGCCTAGTCCCTTTCACTTTTCACTTTCATGCATTGGAGAAGGCAATGGCAACCCACTCCAGTGTTCTTGCCTGGAGAATCCCAGGGATGGCGGAGCCTGGTGGGCTGCCATCTATGGGGTCACACAGAGTTGGACACGACTGAAGTGACTTAGCAGCAGCAGCAGCAGTCCCTGAAACAAATCATTAGGAAAAGGTTGGAAGGAAATTTGGGAAAGCAAACATTTCAGCTTCCTGGAATCCACTGTGTATAAGGTAATTTATTTTTCTGGTAAAATAATCAAGGTACAGGTTAAGTTTCTAAGGATAATTTATTTTGCTGCTGATATCAGAGTTGGAAATACCAACAGGTAAACTGAGTACACTAGCTAGCTACCACTTATTGCAAGCTTACTGTGTGTCAGGAGTCATATGAACATTCTCTCATTTACTCTTCAATAGACTTTCAAAGTAAATATTATCCTTCATTTTACAGCTGATGAAACAGTCTCAAAAGGATTGAGTAATTGGACCAGTGTTGAAACTGGGGTTTCCAGGTATGCAGGGCTTTGCTAAAACGCAGGCCCGGGTAAACTAGGATAGTTAGTTACCCTGAGTATCACCCAGCTCACTGACCTACAGTTGATGGCTAGGAAGTAAGCCCAAAGGATTCTGAATTGTCTGATAGATGGTACATATATGGAAGTGTGCTGATTCGCCTCACAAAGAGACCTTCTGAACACTTCGTGGTACATATTTTTCTCCATTGCATACATAATTCTGATCTTGGTTGTTTGGTTTCCAGATGCCTTGTCAGTTAGAAGCTGCACATTGGTGGGGGGAGGAGTGACCCTGGAAAGGCACTCTGATTACTGTGGTGAGGGACAGCTGGCTGACTGACAGAGAAGGTGAAGGCAGGGAAAATGAAATATAAACTAATAAAAGACAAGATCAATACAGTGTCAGGAGGCTTTCATATAGTGGCAAACATACCTTAAAAGAGAGCAGCTATTATGGAACGTGTACTCGGTGCCGAACACTGTCTTAAGCACTTTATAGTATAACATGACTCATTTTTACAAAATAATCCTATTGTTCCACCAGTGAGGAGACTGAGGCACAGAGAGGTCAGGTAACTTGAATTACCAACTACTTAGTAAAGCTGGGATTCAGATCCAGGCAGCCTGAGGCCAGGCCCAGATCCTCAGCATCCTGTTTCCATGTAGGCCTTAGATCCTGAGAGTGTAGCGCACATTAGTGGTGTTTCTTGTGGTGGCCTGAATCATTCAAAGGGGGGGGGGGGGGGAAAAAAAANCAGAGAGGTCAGGTAACTTGAATTACCAACTACTTAGTAAAGCTGGGATTCAGATCCAGGCAGCCTGAGGCCAGGCCCAGATCCTCAGCATCCTGTTTCCATGTAGGCCTTAGATCCTGAGAGTGTAGCGCACATTAGTGGTGTTTCTTGTGGTGGCCTGAATCATTCAAAGGGGGGGGGGGGGGAAATAAAACTTTAAGGTTGAGCATTTCATGTCATTTTGTATTAATTAATTTTAAAAAATTATCAGGGCATAGTTCTGCAAGGACTGTTAGTAGAAGTTATCAGAATCTCTGCCCGTGGCTCATTTCCTGCTCCCCAGAGTCAACTGCTTTCAGTTCTTGCAATGAGTTGACACTTGGCTGGTTGCTGTGTCCTCTGTCTCTAATGACGTACTTGTACTTCTGTATGATTGATTTTCAGTTTTAAGCATCTTCTACTGATACATTACTATGGAAAAAGAAAATTTTAGTTTGTTTTTCCACCCACCCCGACCACACACGCATAAGATTTCCATCTCCTCCTTCTCCCAACAGTTACATTATAGTTGTAGCTAGCTCAGTATGTCATGGACTTCTGTTTATGTTTAGGCTTCCCTCCTGGGTTGGGCAGTCTCCTGAGAAGATGACTTGAACCACTTGCCTGTGGAGTAAGCCTGCCTTTTGGAAGTCCAGCATGGAGGTGTGGGGTGGAGGTGTCTTCATATTTATTAATACTATGTAACTTCTCAGTGCCTCCCTTGTCTCCACTAAAGTTGGTTTGACTCAGAGACCCCACGCGAGTTTGATTCTTGGAGTATTACTCTCTCCAGAGAATAGACGTTTGACTTCTTCTGGAGCTGGAGGAATCACAAGGGTGGCAATGCTGGGGTTTGGGGTGTAAACAAACTTCCATTATTTTAGCCTCACTTTATGCTCTCCCCTCCCCCAGAGGTATTGGGGCTCTGACTGCCTAAGCCCTTTCTGGAGATTCTGTGATGAGTTGCTCCTCATATTTCTCTACTGGCAGATAAGGAGCCTGGTTTCCTAAGTCTGCTAATCAATTACCTCTTGTTAATCTACTTTTTTTTTTCTTATTTTTTTCCCCAGCATATCACTGCATATATATTTAAACCAATCCATCTTTCAGGAAACAGAAACACCACTAAGCGTGCAGCTAGCAAAGGTAACTTCTATAAGTTAATATAAAATGTTACAGTTTAAAGCTCTTATATTTATTTTTAAAATTTTTATTGGAATGTAGTTGCTTTATAAGGCTTTAGTTTGAGAGGTCATAGAACTAAATGTATTTAGTGTGCTATCTGTATCCTGAAGCCTGAAAGACACTGGAGAAAGCTTTCAATGCAAAGGGGTCATAAAAAGGCGGAAGGGGAAGACTGATACAGTTCTATGAAAAAGGGGGTTGTCGAAGTTTTACTTGCTACTCATAGTGTAGTTCTAGGATTAGGAACATCATTGTTGCCTGGGTATCACTTGGGTGCTATTTAGAAATGCAGAAATCCTGGGCTCTACCTGGGCCTGTTGAATCAGAATTAGCATTTTAACAAAAAATCCCTGGGAGATTCCTAGGGATTGAAGATTGAGAAGTGCTAATATCAAACTTTCCTCAACTTCTACTGTAATTTAGAATAAGCTAACTGTAATGAATTTTCATGTGGGATTTAAACATTTTGGTACTTTCCCTTACTAAATTATTCTCCAAATTCTAGAGCAGTGGTCCCTAACCTTTTTGGCATTAGGTATTGGTTTGGTGAAAGACTCTTCTTCCATGGAATGGGGCGGGGGAGGGAAATGGTTTCAGGATGATTAAAGCACATTACATTTATTGTGCACTTTATTTCTAATCTAATGCTGTTGCTGATCTGACAGGAGGTATTGGTCTGTGGCCCAG
Source organism: Cephalophus harveyi (assembly GCA_006410635.1). Taxonomy (NCBI): domain Eukaryota; kingdom Metazoa; phylum Chordata; class Mammalia; order Artiodactyla; family Bovidae; genus Cephalophus; species Cephalophus harveyi. The sequence continues at coordinate 137,599 of SJYT01058823.1, read as the reverse complement.
AGGTTTTCTTTTACCAGATGACGTCAGACTGGTTATGCTCAGGCTTTTTGAGTTGCTCACAGTTCTGCAGGTTGGTGAGAGGTTTTATAGATTGCATCAGTGGAGTCTTCAGTCACACTTGGAGTGGTCAAACACTTGGAGTGGTCAAATGAGAGGGTGGCTACCGCGTGAGGTGAAGGATACATCATTCGTTTTTATGCCCAACATCTATCCCAGTGACAGGCCTGTGTTTAACTAGAGACTAGTGGAATGAGTGAGTCAAATAAGACACAGTTCCTGTCTTCAAGGTATTCACCAACCAGCAAAGAATCAACTGGATAATTATCATACAGGGTTGACCTGCCCTAGGAAAGAGGGAGCACAGAGAAGGGGCATCTGAGGCAGCCATTCCTGGCAGAGGGAACTGAAGGGCTAAGTCTCTTGGTGAACAGAGCCTGTGGGTTTACAGCAGCTGCACTCAGGTGAGTGTATCAGAGTCACCTGGCGGCCTTGTTAAACCATAGACTTCTGCCCTCATCCTTAGAACTTCTGACTCTGTGGGCTTGAGGTGGCCCATGGATGAGCGTTTCTAACAGCTTCCAAAGTGATGCTGAGGACACTGCTTTTCCGTTTTGAAAATCACTGGTTTTAGAGAATTCCAACTAGCTCTGGTGGCTGGAGTCAGGAGGCTGGGAACAGGAGATGACAGGGAAGGCAGAGGCCAATGGAGTGGGGATGTTACTGCGAAGATTGTGGGGAGCCACTGACTGGATTTACAGAGGAGAGTGATGGACACCCACTTACCTCTTGGAAAGATCACTTTGGGTGCAGTGTGGAGGATGAGTCAGTGGAGAGGCCAGGTTGAGGGCCAGAAAATCAAATGTGTGGTTGACTATAGCCATCCAGATGAGAAATGATAAACACTTGGAATAAAGATTAGAGGAGGAAAGATTCCAGTGGTCAATGAAAGTGGGAGGGGAGGGAGGGAGGAGTCACTGAAGACCATCAGATGTCTGGCTGGCTGTGCTTTGGGATTGTGTTGCTAAGACACAGAAGGAGAAGTGGGTGTAAAGCAGGGTCTACAGAGAAGAGCTCAGGAGGTAAGTGGAGGGCCAGACATGTTGAATTTAAGATACCAGTAAGGTATCTGGGTGGACTGCCAGGAAGAGAATTTTCCTTATGGGTTTGGAGTCCACAGAGAGTGTATGGGAAGTCCCTTCACTTCCTCAACTTACACTGATCTGTAGTGTTTGCTTGAATCAGGCCTTGTAAATACAAGAAAGTAATATTAATAAAATATTGCTAATTGTAAATAAAGAAGCAATATTATTGTAAGGGTTTTCCCAGTGGCTCAGCAGTTTAAAAAAAAAAAAATCTGCCTGCAATGCAGGAGGCGTGGCAGGAGCCATGGGTTCAATCCGTGGGTTGGAAAGATTCGCCTTGGAGGAGGAAATGGATACCCACTCCAGTATCCTTGCCTAGAAAATCTCATGGACGGAGGAGCCTGGCGAACTACAATCTATGGGGTCTCAAAGAGTTGGACATGACTGAGCAACTAAACACTCACACACAATATTAATAGAACCCTTAAGGACCTTTAGAACACAATACTTGTAAATATGTTTTATCAAGGAAACAAATATTCTACTTGTTTGGTTGAGGGGAAAAGAAAAAGTTGAAGTGTAAGTCTTCTAACACTGGAAGAGGTTAATACAGCTGCCTTCTGTCTGAGAGACCAGGAGATTGGGTTTTAGTAAAAGCTTGAAAGGGGCAAAATCACTTGACTGGTTTGCGGGCCATATGACAAACAGCTGAGACTAATTAGCTGGATTGTGGGTTTTTCCAGAGATGACTGATTTTGAAAGTTGATGAAGCGAACTGCTTTTCAAAAGACTCTTTTGAAAAACTTTTGTAAGTAGACTGTTCTGATTTTAACCTTTCTCTTTGTAATAGACAAAAGTATCTTTTTAGAAGAGGACATGTGATTACAAGTTGCCTAATTGTTGAAGTGTTGGAAACTCCAGTCTCTAAAATTTTGGGAAAATCAACCAGGATTTATACTTTGTCAAGGTATGGTTATGCCTTTTTTTGTTGTTTTTTTTTGGTGGTGGTGGGGAGGTAGAGGCTTTGAGTGCTGAGGTGCCAGTTTTCAGATACTTGAAATAGTGCAATTTAACATAAAATACCACTGCATAATTTTTTTAAAACAAAGACTTCAAGATGTCTGCTAAATTTCTTATGTTTAGTTTGAAAAGTGCATTTTCAGTTACCAGAGAGTGGGTATGAATACTGACTGCATTCTTCCTTTCTTTTCTGTACTTTAACAAAGTAACAAGAGGCTTTTATTCTCAGGTAATATGTTGAATAAGAGAGCTGATTACGGAATTGAATAGCTCTAAGAGTCTTGCTCATCTTCTGAGCATTTTATCCACAAAAATTCAATTGGGATTTTGTTTTTAATACTGTTAATAGCTCTGTGCTATGTATGGTAAGTTACTTCAATTGTGTCTGACTCTTTGTGACCCTATGGATCGTAGCCCACCAGACTCCTCTGTCCATGGGATTCTCCAGGCAAGAATACTGGAGTGGGTTGTCATTTCCTTCTCCAGGGGATCTTCCTGACCCAGGGATTGAAGCTGCACCTCCTGAGTTGGCAGGCAGGTTCTTTACCACTAGCGCCACCTGGGAAGCCCTAATAGCTTCCCAGCTGATAGTTCTAGTGGAGATTATGTAAGTCTGTGTGTTAGTGTAAGGTGTGTTTCTTCCATCACTTAAATTTGTCTTCTAATTATTAATTTTGTGATGTTTGGAAACAATATCATATTATGTAAGGAAAGGCCCATCTATTTTATTATTATTATTATTTTAAAGATCCATCTGTTTTAGAGATGCATTGGAGAAGGAAATGGCAACCCACTCCAGTGTTCTTGCCTGAAGAATCCCAGGGACGGGGGAGCCTGGTGGGCTGCCGTCTATGGGGTCGCACAGAGTCGGACACGACTGAAGTGACTTAGCAGCAGCAGCAGCAGCAGCGATAGTATGCAGGAATGAAAGATCTGGGCAATGAATATGATGGGATGTTTTGTCATACAGTTCTCTCCACTTTTGCATGTGTATTAGTTTGCTGGGGTTGCCATAACAAAGTATCACAGTCTGTGTAGGTTAAATAATATAAATTTCTTGTCTCAGTCCTGGCGGGTAGAAGTCTGAGAATCAAGGTGTTGGGGCTGTGAAGGAAGGATCTGTTCCAGGCTGCTCTCCTCCTCCCTCTGTCTCCTCTTGTCACCTTTCCTTTCTGAATGTCTGAGTTCAGAAATCTTCATAAGGACCCTGGTTATATTGGATTAGGGCTCACCCTAGTGACCTCTTTTTCATTTGATAAGCTTTCTAAGGACCCTATCTTCAAGTCAGGTCAAGTTCTGAAGTCCTGTGAGTTAGGACTTCAGCATATGAATTTTGGGGGAACACAATTCAACTCATAACAGATAAATTTGAAAAATTTCATTATATTGCAATTTAATTGCCTCCAAGTCATGCAGCAAATATTTGTTAAGCCAAGTGCCTAGACTGTGTTCGGTGTTGAGTATGTGAGGATAAATAAGACTTGATCTCTATCCACTGACATTGGTTTAATCATATGTGGGATATAGCTTCATGAGTGTGTTCATTTATCTCTTTCATTGAGTTTTGGCCACTTTCAGAGTTGGGTGTTCCTGAAGACATGATCAGTGTTTTGACACACGGGCACCTGGACGGGCTCTATTGCTCCTGAATGCCCTCAAGATAGACAAGAGTAGAAGGCCCTTAGCATTTATCTAGTCTGACCTCCTCATTTCACAGAGTAAGAAACTGGGGCTTCAAAGTGCAAAAGTCACTTGGCTGATTAGTGCCAGAACCATAGCAGCTTCTACTCCAGTACATCATTTTGTTTTCTTGGTCACAAGTTCATGCTTTCATGTAGGAGTGAACCCAAAGTCTCTTTAGAAATCAGATGAGAAAGAGCCTTGATCTAAAGCTGACAATCTCTGTTGAGATTCTTGGATTTTAAGTACCAAAAAAAAAAAAAAAAGACTCCGAGGATTTCATCCACAGAATGTCCAGTTTGTACTTAATACATCCCGAAGGAGATTGCTCCCACCTTGGTTAGTCTCTCTGTCTCTTACCATGTTCTCTTTATTCTTTTCAGACACGCTGTTCAGTGACCCAGCAGCCATTAGAATACAAACATTTTTTCTTCTTTCTTGCTGCTGCTGCCCACAAGACAGGAACTGCGGCAGAAAGAGAGCGCTGATGAAACATTGCCGGCCAGCAGGGTGGCACCATGGCAACCAGGACCTGCCCATGTCTGGCAGGGCTGGGAGCCCAGGGCTGCCTCTGCTGCCGTTTCAGCATCTCCCTGTCCAGTCTCTCAGGACCTGAGTGCTCACAGAGGACATGCTCCACACTTCGCTCTGTTTCTCTTTTCTCTTTTGCTACTCTTCCCTTCTTCCTCCCTCTGCACTTGGTTGATTTATAGTTTGAGCCAGGGTGCACCACATGTGATAGCTGTTGGAACAGGCCCATTAAAAACAAAAGCTGATTTCTGCAGAAGCCATCCTTGTTTAGGGCCGTCCTTGAAAGAGGGCACCTTCCTGCTTTTTTTGGCGCTCCCGTTGTTGCTGGCGTGGCTGGGGCCCTGCCCCCTTGGCAGAATAGAGGCCGGGTTTGGTGGGGGTTGGAGGGTAGGGAGGTGGTTATGAGACGCTGCTTGGGAGGAGAGCTTGCCTTGCTGCTGTTTTTCTGAAGGCAGGAGCCACTTTGCTCAAACATAGATGCAAATTGCCCAAGAACTGAGAGCAGTCGGGTTTTTTTTTTTTTTGCCTATCTGTTTTCTTGCTTTCGCCCATTTCATTTTCTATTAGGCTTTTCCTCTCCCTGATGTAAACTGTAAAGGGATTCTTTAGCTCCAAGTGCTGGATTTATCACACTGTAAATGTTAAGTGGATCCTCTGTGTTTTCACAAGGAGGAAGTCCAGACAGCTTTAAGCTGATACCACTCTGCAGTGGTGACTGATGCCCGCTATGGGCTATTGTTTGAAAAATATTTCTAGTGTCATTTTTGGATCTCTCTTGCTGAGCCTTACATTTTGGCCTTCTTCCTTCTGAAATGCCTTATCTCTCGCATGGCCTCAGGAAATCAACTTTGTTGATGAATCTAAAATCCATCTTGTTAACCCTTATTTTTCTTTCGAGCTCTAATATTCTGTTTTCAAAATGCCAATTAAACACATTTCCCTGGATATCCCTGTGACATGAGGGACATATAATTGGTCATATTCCATACAGGATTATATAGTAGTTGAGAGTGTGTCTGGGTTCAAACCTTGGCTTTGCCTTTTATTGACTGTGTGACCTTGGAGAACTTACTTAACCTTTGTGAGTCAGTTTTTTTATCTGTAGATTAGAGAGTTCATAGGGTTGTTGTGAGGCTCTAGTGAGTTAATATATTAAAGGGCTTAGAAAAGTACTCAGTAAGTGTTTGTTATAATCATTTCAAACCAGCTTTTCCTCTCTTTCTTGTGTGCTTGTGTGTGGGTGTTCAATTGTGTCTGACTCTGTGACCTCATGGACTGTAGCCCACCAGACTTCTCTGTCCATGGGATTTTCCAGGCAAGATTACCGGAGTGGGTTGCCATTTCCTCCACCAGGGAATCTTTCCAACCCAGGGATCGAACCTGCATCTCCTGCATTGGCAGGTAAATTCTTTACCACTAAGTCACCTGGGAAGCCCTTTCCTCTCTTAGTTAATGATAGTATCTTCCATTCAGTTAATAAACTGAAAGTTTTGATTATCTTTAACTCCTGTACCAGTCAGTTAAGGAGCTATACTGATTTTCTACCTCCTAAATCTATCTTGAATTAATCCCTTCCTCTGCATCCCACTGTCACCAACACAGGTCACTCACCATCTCTCAGCACAGCTTCCTGGTCCTCTGTGTATCCCTAGAAAGATCACTTTCAGGCACAGACCTCGTGTTCCTCTCCTTCATATCTGTAAAGGGATTCTTTAGCTCCAAGTGCTGGATTTATCACACTGTAAATGTTAAGTGGATCCTCTGTGTTTTCACAAGGAGGAAGTCCAGACAGCTTTAAGCTGATACCACTCTGCAGTGGTGACTGATGCCCGCTATGGGCTATTGTTTGAAAAATATTTCTAGTGTCATTTTTGGATCTCTCTTGCTGAGCCTTACATTTTGGCCTTCTTCCTTCTGAAATGCCTTATCTCTCGCATGGCCTCAGGAAATCAACTTTGTTGATGAATCTAAAATCCATCTTGTTAACCCTTATTTTTCTTTCGAGCTCTAATATTCTGTTTTCAAAATGCCAATTAAACACATTTCCCTGGATATCCCTGTGACATGAGGGACATATAATTGGTCATATTCCATACAGGATTATATAGTAGTTGAGAGTGTGTCTGGGTTCAAACCTTGGCTTTGCCTTTTATTGACTGTGTGACCTTGGAGAACTTACTTAACCTTTGTGAGTCAGTTTTTTTATCTGTAGATTAGAGAGTTCATAGGGTTGTTGTGAGGCTCTAGTGAGTTAATATATTAAAGGGCTTAGAAAAGTACTCAGTAAGTGTTTGTTATAATCATTTCAAACCAGCTTTTCCTCTCTTTCTTGTGTGCTTGTGTGTGGGTGTTCAATTGTGTCTGACTCTGTGACCTCATGGACTGTAGCCCACCAGACTTCTCTGTCCATGGGATTTTCCAGGCAAGATTACCGGAGTGGGTTGCCATTTCCTCCACCAGGGAATCTTTCCAACCCAGGGATCGAACCTGCATCTCCTGCATTGGCAGGTAAATTCTTTACCACTAAGTCACCTGGGAAGCCCTTTCCTCTCTTAGTTAATGATAGTATCTTCCATTCAGTTAATAAACTGAAAGTTTTGATTATCTTTAACTCCTGTACCAGTCAGTTAAGGAGCTATACTGATTTTCTACCTCCTAAATCTATCTTGAATTAATCCCTTCCTCTGCATCCCACTGTCACCAACACAGGTCACTCACCATCTCTCAGCACAGCTTCCTGGTCCTCTGTGTATCCCTAGAAAGATCACTTTCAGGCACAGACCTCGTGTTCCTCTCCTTCATAAGAGCCTGCAGTATTTTCCATTGCCCAGAGGATAACACACAGACTGTCTAGTGTTATATAAGAGTCCTTTCAGGCCCAGGTCCCAAACCCTCTCCCATCTTTTCAGCCTGTCTGGATACCTCCTCTCCCATCCCGGTGTAGTCCACTAATGGCATGCATCTGCTGAGGTTCCCTAAATGCATCATAACCTTTTGCCTCTTCAGTTCAGTTTAGTCGCTCAGTTGTGTCTGACTCTTTGCGACCCCATGAATTGCAGCATGCCAGGCCTCCCTGTCCATCCCCAACTCCTGGAGTTCACTCAGATTCACGTCCATCGAGTCAGTGATGCCATCCAGCCATCTCACCCTCTGTCGTCCCCTTCTCCTCCTGCCCCCAATCCCTCCCAGCATCAGTCTTTTCCAATGAGTCAACTCTTCGCATTAGGCAGCCAAAGTACTGGAGTTTCAGCTTTAGCATCATAGACCTTTGCAAATATAGATGCTCTTCCCTGCCTCCCACCCTCCCAGTCTGTTACCTGTTCCCTTCTCATGGCTCCAAGCCTTGTCTGTGTTTTGTACTTCAGATGTCAGACAGCCCTTACCTAGTTCCATCAAAACTCAGTTAACACCTTTCAGATTGGCACTGATAATATTTTTGTTGATGGTTTCTGTTATCTTTAAAGGATAAGGCTTATTTGACCTGTGAGGTAAAGTTCTTTACCACATCATCTGTGTAATTTTGTTCTTTCACGTTTGTCACTTGTCCCTCTGTGTGCTGATGTAAGTCCGTGGCTGGGGTACCCCTCTGTGAGGTGACTTGGTGGGCTCCCCCACTTCCCTGGCCCTCTCTGCCCCAGGTGTCCCAGCTGCCCATCCTGTGTGCATATTTCTGTAACAGTTCTCGTTCCACTGCATCTTCATTGTTCGTGTTCACGTGCAGCACTTCTGTTAGACTGTTGCTTTTCTGTAGCCTCGTTCTAGGTACTTAGCATAGTGACACGTGCAGGGGCTATTCTCAGTGCTCACTGGGTACATGCATGATGTTTGAAATGATGTGCTCATCAGCTACCACCTGGATTTCTGTCATTCATCCTAGCTTCTCTCTCCTCAGTGTCTTCAGGCTTTGCTGGTGTATCTTTAGATCGTTGGTGTAGGACAGTCCACTTGTCAGATTTCATTTAAAATTCTTAACAACTTTTGGATTGAAATTTGTATATCATTTTGCATTTAGTTTCAGTGAAGTAGCAATCCACTCCAGTACTCTTGCCTGGAAAATCCCATGGACAGAGGAGCCTGGTAGGCTACAGTCCATGGGGTCACAAAGAGTCGGACACGACTGAGCGACTTCATTTACTTCACTTAAGGACATTGGGTTTATGTATAATTCCTGGGAAGCGCCTCTGTGTCTGTCACAGCCCATCCCCCTTGTCATCCTGTGCTTTATAATGTTTGCAATTTTGCATTGGTCTCTTGAGCCAGGTTTTTCCTCTAAAGCCACTAAAAAGTGCTGCTAAAAAAATTAGATTCCTGGGGCTTCCATGGTGGCCCAGGGGTTAAGACTCTGTGCTCCCAATGCAGGGGACATGGGTTCCCTCCTTATTCAGGAAACTAAGATCCCACATGCTACATGGCACAGCCAAAAAATAAATAGATTCATTTCCATCTAGTCTAGTTTTTATAGTTCTGAAAAGTGTTTAAAAACTAAAAGTGAGTGTTTATAGAACTCACAGAATGAAAATAGACTTTTCTTTTTAAACTTTTTAAATGGTGTTTTAAAACGTAACTGCTGGTAATGGCCCTGGGGCTCTTTGGAGTCAGGTATAAACTACAGTTCTGTATATTCTTGTGATTTTTAATTTACTTTTCTTAGGACAAAGGACTTGAAGTTTGTTTGAGAGCTGCTTGCTGATTTCTATTTCTTTTAATTGCCTTTTTTCATTTCTAGATCATGCCTCATCTAACAATATTGGTAAAATAGCTGTATCTTATAGAGTTAAGTATAGACTTTAGTATAATTGTATAGACCAATTGAAAAAAAAAAATCTTGGCAAAGTTTTTTCAAAAATTCATCATAAATAATTAGCCAGAGTATAGAAATGTAGCTTCAGCTGCTTTAATTTTAAAATGAAGACATCACTTTTTAAAAAATGGTAAGATCACATTGAAAATGTTATTGGTTTATAGTTGATTTACAATTTTGTGTTAGTTTCAGGTGTACAGCAAAATGATTCAGTTATACATATATCCTCTCTTTTTCAGATTCTTTTCTCATATTGAGTATCACAAAATATTGAGTAGAGTTCCCTGTGCTGTACACTAGGTCCTTGTTGCTTGTCTCTCTTATATATATAGTAGTATGTGTTCGTTAATCTCAAGTTCCTGATTTATCCTCCCTCCCCCTTTGGTCACCGTGTTTGTTTTCGGTATCTGTAAGTCTGTTCTGTTTTGTATATAAGTTGATTTTTATCATTTTTGAAAATTAGATTCCACATATGAGTGATATCATATATTTGTCTTTCTCTGTCTGACTTACTCCACTTAGTACAATAATCTCTAGGTCCATTCATGTTGCTACAAATGGCATTATTTTGTTCTTTTTTACTGGCTGAGTAATATGTTGTATATTTCTACCACATCTTTACTCATTCCTCTGGTGATGGACATTTGGGTGGCTTCCATGTCCTGGCTACTATAAATAGTGCTGCACTGAATATAGGGATGCATTTGTCTTTTCGAATTATGATTTTTCTCCAGATAGATGCCCAGGAGTGGGATTGCTGAGTCATATGGTAGTCCTGTTTTTAGTTTTTAAGGAACCTCCATACTGTTCTCCATAGTGGCTACACCAATTTACACCAACAGTGTAGCAGGGTTCCTTTTTATCCACACTCTCTCCAGCATTTATTATTTATAGATTTTTTTTTTGATAGATAATGACCATTCTGACTGGTGTGAGATGATAACTCACTGTAGTTTTGATTTGTATTTCTCTGATAATTAGTGACGCTGAGCACCTTTTTATGTGCTTTTTGGCCATGTGTATGAAGGTCAGGTGGAGAAGGAAACGGCAACCCACTCCAGTATTCTTGCCTAGAAACTCCTGTGGACAGAGGAGCCTGGTGGGCTGCTGTCCATGGGGTCACACAGAGTCGGACACAACGGAAGCACCTTAGCATGCATGCATGCATTGGAGAAGGAAATGGCAACCCACTCCAGTATTCTTGCCTGGAGAATCCCAGGGACAGGGGAGCCTGGTGGGTTGCTGTCTGTGGGGTCGCACAGAGTTGTACACAACTGAAGCAACTTAGCAGCAGCAGCAGCATGAAGGTCAGGGGCTTCTCTGGTGGCTTAGTGGTAAAGAATCTGCCTGCAGTGTAGGAGATGCAGGAGCCATGGGTTCGATCCCTGGAGTGGGAAGATCCCCTTGTGAATGAAATGGGAACCCACTCCAGTATTCTTGCCTGGAAAATCCCATGGACAGAGGAGCCTGGCAGGTTACAGTCTATGGGGTCGCAAAGAGTTGGATACAACTGAGCAACTAAACCACCACATGAAGATCACAGTTTTTGACTCGCAGAGGGAGATGACAGATTGGGTGAGGTCTACGGCATACCAAGAGATTTATGATAAGGCAAGAAAGATGAGGAACCTGTTTCATATTCACTGGCACAGTCATTTCTCCAAGTATCTGAGGAATACATTGACTTTTTTTTTTTTAAGCTATAACCTTTTGGTGAGTCACACAGTTATGTGTGTGGGAGGCAATGAGGTGGGATGGTGGGGAGAGTATGGATGAGGGTCTTTGGATCTTTTAGTTTTTCTATTCTCTCCTGTTCTACACTGTAGAGTGCTTGCCTCCCAGGGAATCCCAGCTTTAATGTACTGTTTGCTGCTGCTGCTGCTGCTAAGTCGCTTCAGTCGTGTCCAACTCTGTGCGACCCCATAGACGGCAGCCCACCAGGTTCCGCCATCCTTGGGATTCTCCAGACAAGAACACTGGAGTAGGTTGCCATTTCCTTCTCCAAAGCATGAAAGTGAAAAGTGAAAGTGAAGTCGCTCATTCGTGCCCGACTCTTAGCGACCCCATGGACTGCAGCCTACCAGGCTCCTCCGTCCATGGGATTTTCCAGGCAAGAGTACTGGAGTGGGCTGCCATTGTACTGTTTAGGACTGCAGATTACTTCGAGAACTTATCCATTTCCAAACACCAAAGCATACACTTTTGTATGCTTTCTCTCAGAACTCACCTCCCCCATATCTAGATTAGGTGTTAATCTCATGTGCTCCTTTTACTATGCCGGCCATAGGTACTAACCATGCTTGGAGTCTTGCTTCAGTGGTCAGTATTGTCCGTTAGATGGTAAATTTGGTGGGGGGATGCAGATGCTGTATCTGTCTTATTTGCATTTCTATCACCTTGCACAGTGATGGGTGTGGGCACTCAACTGTTAAACGAATGAATAAAACAAACATGTGATCACCTTTTACTAAGACAGAACCTGTCCAGTCTTGTGTAGATGTATAACTTCCCTTTGATGCAGCATTCCATGAACTAGATTTGTTCCTCCTGCTTTAAACAAAAGGGAATAACTACATTTTCCCCTCTGTCTTCAGATTGTATAAATTAGATGATCATCATGGCTGGTTTGGTTTAGGTTTGGAACCAAGGTTTTGAGGCATGGACTGGCTCCTTTGGCTGATTGTGCTGAATTGAAAAATATATACAAGCTTCACTTTTTATCTCTCTTAAGATGCTTACCATTTTTTAAATGTGTTACCCTCAATGCTTAGTGTTATAATGGGGTGTGTGTGTGCTTGAACCCCAGTACTTAAAAGTCCAACATAGTATTGAAAAGAAAATTCAAAAGCTAGCTAATGATTTTCTGATGTTACTTTAGGTAGTAAGACTATTTCAGTTGAAAAACTTTCTGTGATAATTACTTCTGTCTCTAAGTGACTGCATCTTGAGTAACCTTTTTTCTTTTGGCCCCAAACTAGAGCAATTTATGTAAAATGTGATGTGTTATATTTGAAGGTTGGTTTTTCATGGGGTCGCAAAGAGCTGGACACGACTGAGCGACTGAACTGAACTTTGAGTAACTCATCTCAATTACATGGAACTTAATAGACAATTCATTTTTTATTCATCCAAATATTTATTAATGACTCTGAGAATTATAGCATCCTTTCCTCAAGAATGGACTTGGAAGAAGCAATGACATTGAAAGAGAAGTCCTGGGTACAGGTTATCAATAAGAAGAAGTTAGGAAAGTTAGAAAACTAAAAGTAAAGAAAAATAAAGATCAAAGGCAGAATAATAGTAAAAGCTTGTAAATTAATAAATTAAAGGAGAAAAAAATCACATATTTTTCTCAACAGATTTAGAAGCAAAATTTGATAAAATTGACTAAGGGGCTTCCCTGGTGGCTCAGAGGTTAAAGCGTTTGCCTCTGATGCGGGAGACCCGGGTTCGATCCCTGGGTTGGGAAGATCCCCTGGAGAAGGAAATGGTAACCCACTCCAGTATTCTTGCCTAGAGAATCCCATGGACAGAGAAGCCTGGTAGGCTACAGTCCACGGGGTCGCAAAGAGTCGGACACGACTGAGCGACTTCACTTCACTTTTTCCATAATACTTATTCTTAGACAATGAGGAATAGGTGGAGTACTTCCTTATCCTGATAAGAGTGTCTACCAAAAACCTACAACAAATGTTATTCTTAACAGTGAAACATTAGAATCAAGATATTTATTCAGTACTTTTGGAGGTCCTACCTAGCACAGTAAGACAAGGAATATAAATAAAATGTATAAAGATTAGAAAAGAAAAAAAAAGATGTATTTATTTTCAGCTATGTATAACAAATCATTAGAATAGTGTGACTAATAAATAGATGGTAATATACATGTAAGTATATATATTTAAAAGATATCACTTATAATAGTAACAAAAATATAAAGCATCAGTAAGTCTAAAACCATACAAGGTCTTTATGAAGGGAATTTACTTCGACATTTGTAAAGGCATTAAAGAAGGCATCAATAAATGTAGAGATCATACGTATACATGGATAGAAAGATTCAATATCATGAATTCCAACAAACTAAAAAAAAAGAAAAAAAGAAAAGAAATTGAAAGATGTGTATAAGAGACAGGTATATATATTTAAAAGATATCACTTATAATAGTAACAAAAATATAAAGCATCAGTAAGTCTAAAACCATACAAGGTCTTTATGAAGGGAATTTACTTCGACATTTGTAAAGGCATTAAAGAAGGCATCAATAAATGTAGAGATCATACGTATACATGGATAGAAAGATTCAATATCATGAATATGTAAGTCTTCTCAGTTTGATCTAACATCCTCACATTCTGAGGAACTTAGATGGAAGCATGAAAGGTCAAGAATGTCCTCAGTGAGGCAGCGGGATCTGGTCCTCTCAGGTATGCCTTTATAACTCAGGTATGCTGCTGCTGCTGCTAAGTCGCTTCAGTCGTGTCCAACTCTCAGCGACCCCATGGAGTGCAGCCTACCAGGCTCCTCCATCCATGGGGTTTTCTTTAGGCAAGAGCACTAGAGTGGGGTGCCATTGCCTTCTAAAGCTGTGTTATAAAGTCACAGTAGCTAAGGCCTTATAACATTGGCCCATGGGTAATGAAAATGACCAAAAGAACAAAAGAGTGAATCCTGAAACAGATCTGCCCCGATATGGTGACTCACTAGGAAAAGAGTAATTTTTCTCGATAAATGGTACTATGATAAATAGGTGTCTTTCAGGGAAAATTAGTGAAATTGGATTCCTACATGCACCTTAAAAATTACCACTGGGTTGAAGACAATGTGAAAGGCGAAATCTTTTGAAAAATAATGTAGATGAATATCTTTATCACTTTAGGTAAAGAAGGATTTCTTAGCTGTATTTTTGTTTTGTTTTTGGTCACATCACGAGGTATGCAGAGCTTCCCTGATGAGGGACTCAACCTGCACCCCGCAAAGTGGAAGTGTGGAGCCTTAATCACTGGACCATGAGGGAAGTCCATGGATTTGTTTTATATTATATAAAGAAAACTATGTATAAAAGATTGATGGGTATGACTACTTGAAGAT